>PVJS01009970.1:0-49113 GCA_004027185.1 Glis glis
AAAATAAATAAATAAATAGATAAATAAATAAATAAATCACTTGTGGAAATCCTCCTCTCCTCTCTCCATTACAATAACCCTCTCCCATCACCACAGTCGTAACCACTCCCGGGGACATATCCACTACAGGTCCCTGTGTAGCAGACCTCACCGTGCTCATCGTACTGAGCAGGTGTCCCGAGCACAACAGAAGGGAAGTGGCAGAAATACGACGTAGCCTCGGGCTGATCACCCTCCCAAGTCTGAGCTGTGACAACAATACCATGACTCCTCTCTAGAAAAATATTCAAAAACTCCTCAAAGTGTATCCGAACGCTGGAGATTAAACTTGTATTGGGACTTATGTTATAGCATAACAAGTCAAAAGATCTCAACTAAAAATACCATGTGCGACATTCCACTCACCAATCACTCGTTCCAGCAAGCCAGGAAAAACCTGCAGATAGCCAAGCAGCTCAGTATTGGCTGTCATTTCACACAGGACGTCCAGAAGCCTGACTGTGGCCAGCGCCTCCTGAAAAGAAAAGAAAACCCAACTTTTAAGTATATTAAAAGCTAAATGATTTGACTGTTACAGATTACCAACATACTACAATAAACATGAAAGTAAGTGCTTGTGACACATCTGAAGAGAAAAACAGAGCTATGCAGAACGAAACAGAAGTACTGACCATGTACTCAAATAATCATTCTCACTAAGAGCAGACTTCTGCCATCAAGAACGCGAGATTATGTGTCATTACATGTCTTCTTGGAGCAAAGAGTCAGAAAAGTTCTTATTCAAGCGAAAATACCTTCCAACGGCAGGATAAATGTTCAAAATTACTAGCTATGCGTACATAACATTTATGCAAATACTTTCTTTTTAAAGCGTTCCCAGTATGCTAGTTCTACTTTAAAGATGCAAATATCCCAAGAAATACACTAATTTCTCATCCACAGGAATCCTGCAAAGTGCTGTGGTTGAAAAAGTCTGGCTTCAAGAACTTGCATTATTTCTGGGTAAATATAAACCTATATGCAGTATCTTGGTGGGTTGAAAAGATAATATTATTTGAAAATGTTACTTCACATAGCTACTAAATAATTTACATCAAATAGACTGTGTGACCAAGAAACTACCAAATACCACTAGGGAGTCTATATTAAATTTAAAGATGAAATTTTTGTAGAGATTTTTAAACCTCACCATTAAAGCACACATTATTTGGCACAATGTGGTAGAGACTGTAAATTCAGAACATAATGATAACATTTTTCAAAAGAAAGACAAATTACTTTCTTTTGTTGATACTAAATGTGTATTTACTATTCTCTAACAGGACATTTAAAGGTAATATTTTAATACAGCATTCTGAAATATCAAAATAAATAGCAAGAAATAAAACATTTTTAACGCCTTGGACCTTTAATTTTATTTCACAGTTTTCACTTGCTAATTAAAAGGTAAAGGGAAAAAATCTAGATTAGAACTCTGAAACCAGTACCACTAACAAAGAGTATTAAGCAAACCCATTAATTCCTCGGGGCCTCAGCATTCTCTTTAGTTGAGTGGGTGGCTGCCAGACTGTCCTCTCTAGATACCAATTCTCCTCAAGAAAAGGCCGCCGCCTCTAGGTGCGAGGCAGAGCACGTACAAGATGACCCCGACCTCTGCCACTCCGCAAGCGAGGGAGCTGTTAGTGACTGCTAGGGTCCGATCAGGAGGAACCAGAAACAACAACAGGCTCCCATCGGCCAGGGCTGGCACATTAGAAAGGTAGGGAGAATTACAGCTCCGACAGAATGAAACTAAATCAAGTGGTTTTAAAGCCATAACTTCATAATGATAATTAAACAAAACAATTCCTTGGTCACCCTTGGGTGAGGTCACAAAACAAACTTACTATTTCCAAGATTGGCAATCAAGAGGGTTTGGGGGAAAGCAAGCATTTATCTTGCCTCTCTTAACCGAAATGAGCCTCATATAACCTAATAGCTAATTAGGGGAAGTTTCTCTTTATAAAATATTCCTGCTGATTAGTGATGAATGACAGAGTCAAAATACTACCACTTTCAACTCCTAAAGAACCAAGGGTTCTAGTAATCAATGAAAACCACTAACACCACAAAGAGAAAGACAACCAGGTATTACCTGCCTCTCGATGAAAGTACGTATCACCAACAATGAAAAGGAACTGCAAAAGAACAACAGCAAAACACACAATACACACAACACACACTCACACTACAAATTCAAATACATCTCGGGAACTAATTATTCTTCACAGCAAACACAAGGGAAAGAATATGTTAACCGCCACCGTAGAGACACACTAATCAAAATCAGAACTGTAAAGCTGGGCGTGGTGGCGCACGCCTAGAATCCCAGTACTTGGGAGGCTGAGACAGGAGGATCGCAGGTTCACGGTCAGCCTCAGCTACTTAGTGAGGCCCTCTGCAACTTAGTGAGACCCTGTTTCAAAATGAAGAATAAAAAATAGGGCTGGGGGTGTAGCTCGGAGGTAGAATGCCCCTGGGTTCCATCCCCAGTACCGCAAAATAATCAATTAATTAATTAATTAAAAGAACATATGGACAAAACTGCAGGATTTTAAGACCAAACAATTATGTAAGTTAAGAAGTAGATGCTATAAATATGACTATTTTCATTCTCATTTTTTGATCAGAGCATTATGAGAACTTTATTGAATATCTTTTCCTAAAAAAATTCGCCAGTGTGTAAATGCAGGGGATTGCCGGCAAACTGGCTGGGGAGGAGGAGGAAGAGGAAGCCCCTGCTGTGCAGCATTTCTGAGCTCCATGAAGAAATACCCCCGCCACAGTGACTTCCAGCCACCAACCATGTAACTACCAGCTCACAAACGCCTAGATGAGTAATAACCAACTCTCAGATGGGGGCATGGGCCAGGCCAGCTCCATCCACCACTGGGATCATGGTGTGCTTAGAGATTACACAGGGCTCTTAAAAATTACCATGGCTTTTTTTCCATCTACCATATATTAATATGCACAAGTCATGGAGATAATAGATTATTAAGTTTATTTCAGCTTCTCCAAAGAAAACTGCTTACAATTTTCTACTCCATTAACATATAATTCCTCCCATCTTAGAGAGAGAACTATTTGAAGGAAAAATATAAATTTTCCTAAATATAAAAAATGACAGTAGGTAACTTCTTGTTACAATACTGCAATCACTTCAAACACAGAGCCTGTGAACACTTTAGCGCTGTGATTTAACAGGAACTGGGTCTTACTGCCTTTCCTGTCTTCTAGAGAATTTTTTAAACTTTCTTGGAGGCGCAGCTCGCTGCTCCTCCTGCTGGAAACAGAGGCAACTCTATCTCCAGAGACAGGCAAGCCTGGGAATCAATACCCTCCTGACTCGCGCACAAAATGAGAGCTCAAACACCGGCATGAGCAGCAAGCCTGACTCGTGTGACAGCAAAGAAAGCCAACAGCAAAGTGGCCTTGACTTCAAGGACAGGCGCAAAGGAAACGCACTCGCATGAGGGGACAGTCGAGGGGACAGTCTGGACGGCCTGGACAGCGGCTGCACTGCGACAGGAGTCGACAGGTCCTCGTCGCCACAGATCTCTCTAGGCCACGCTCCACACACTGCTGTCTCCCACCTCCTGGAGAGTGGATGAGTGTCCGCTCTCACCTCACTGCAGGGATTCCAGCACTGATCACCCTCCAGTTTATTGAGGTATAATTTATAGGCAATAAAACACATCTGAAAGTGCATAGTGCAGTTGTGTTGGGATATACAGCTACGTAGAACATGTCTACTGCCCAGAAAGTTCCCTCGTGTTCCTCTGCAGTCGGTCTCAGCCCTTGACTTCAGCCCCAGGTCACACGTAATCCCCACTTTCTGTCGTTTTCTGTAGGCTTGGCCTGCTACGCATCTCACAGAAACACGATCCTATGGCCTGTTCTTTAGTCTGCCTGGCTCCTCTCACCTGGCATCTCTGGGATTCATCCTTGCTGTTGTACTACAAGTGCTTTCCTTTTTGCTGCTGAGTAATTTTCCAGAGAAAGAACAAGTCTGACTTAGCCTCAGAAGGGAAGGAAGGAGGAAGAGACACAAATAAAGAGAGGAGTCAAGTGTGAAGAGTTAGAAACAGAATTAATGCCAGCTAGCTTCCGTGTCCTCAGTAGAGATTAGGCCAAAACAATCTAGGGTAGGCCAGAGGAGAAAAGCTACCCGAAGTGGTTAACCAAGAGGGGCAGGAGGGTATGGGACTGGGAAGCACCTACAATGAATAGGAGAAACCAACTTCCCAGAAGGCAGTGTGAAATGTGTACCAAAAGCCTGGAAAATGCATATACCTTATACCCAACAATTCCACTGTTAAGATGATATCCTAGATTAGTAGCTATGGTTAGTAATATGCAAAGATGTAATGATAAAGACATATACTATAGCATTATTTATAAAGGTAGAAGTAAGAGCAACCTACATGTCAAACTACAGACAGCTGGCCAAATAAATTATGGTAAATTCTTTACCTAGAATGCCATAGTGACTTTTAAAAAGACATTCACAGAGCCGGGTGTGGTGGCGCACGCTTGTAATCCCAGTACCTAGGAGGCTGAGACTGGAGGATCCGGGTTCGTGGCCAGCCTCAGCTACTTAGTGAGGCCCTCCGCAACTTATTTTGAGACCCAGTTTCAAAATAAAGAATAAAAAAAAAAAATAGGGCTGGAGGTGTAGCTCGGAGGTAGAATGCCCCTGGGTTTAACTTACAGGTGGGTGGCCCAGGATGACCCCGCTTTAACACAGTGTGCGCGTGTCTGCATGAGCATGCATATGTTTGATGTTACCTGTCTGAGAAAATGTATTAACCACAATATTCTTAAGTTCATTAACTGTGAATGGCAGGAGTATAGACACTGCTTTCCCTCCTTTGTATTTTCTAAGTACTCTAATATAAGGATATATCACTTATGTACTATCTTTGAAAGCAATAATTCTCATGGATGACTTGGCTGAGTTAGAAAATATGCCTCTCTCTCCCTTGCCTCGTCCTCAGTGTGCTGCTCGGAGGTCAGCTTCAGCACGGTCCTGCACTGATCCACGAAGGAGCTGGCAATCAACTCGGCATGGCGCAGGAACACAGGGACGTCATCCTTGGTCAGCTGCTCGTCGCCCACCATCTTGGCTATCATAACGTCTAACAATGTGACCCTGCAAAACAGAACATTTCTACATGAATACATAACACTTACATTGTACAATACTGGAAATGCTATGGAGAAACACATGAACTCTTTACTGCTTCAAGTGAAATGAAACTATACTCAACACTTTCGGTATTGTGGCCAAATGACAGGAAAAACCATGAGTCTAGAGAAATTACCTATGAACTAGCAATTTTCAAAACTCCCCAAATGTTGGATTTCTTACAGAATTATTAATCCAAAATAAAACAAGCGAACAAAGCACACCCTCTCTTGAGCACAGTATTAGATTACTTTTTGTTTTCCTTCCTCATATATAATCTTTAAAAATGAGTAGGCTAGCCGGGTGTGGTGGCACACACTTATAATCCCA
The DNA here is from genome assembly GCA_004027185.1 of Glis glis. Lineage (NCBI taxonomy): Eukaryota > Metazoa > Chordata > Mammalia > Rodentia > Gliridae > Glis > Glis glis. The sequence continues at coordinate 5,561 of PVJS01009970.1, forward strand.
GTACTTGGAAGGCTGAGACAGGAAGATCCAGGTTCAGGGCCAGCCTCAGCTACTTAGCGAGGCCCTCCGCAACTTAGTGAGACCTTGTTTCAAAATAAAGAATAAAAAATAGGGCTGGGGGTGTAGCTCGGAGGTAGAATCCTCCTGGGTTCAATTCCCAGTAACACACACACACACACACACACACACACACACACACACACACGCACACGGGTAACAACTGGAGGAAGGGCAGGGCCTTGCGCCAAGGCGGCCACAGGCGCCGGTCTGCAAAGCTGCTTGGCGCAACAGAAGACCCTGGAGGCCCGAATGGATGAACCGGAGGGAGGCTTTGAAGAGCTACAAGGAAAGGTCAAAGCAGATTTTGCCTTCTTTACAGACTGACCCAGAGGCGACCCTTCCCCTGCAGGCCTCCTCAGCCTGGCTGATCGGCCTGCGAGCTGCATCCTATGACACAAGCTGAGAAGTCTCAGGGAATGGAGTCAAGAGTGACTGCGAAGGAAAAGGGGGATGTAAACCAGAAATGGGTCTTTAACGTATTAAATGAAAAGTGTCGCCTGAAAATAGACAATGCCTCATTAAATGATCCTACTTGTAATAAGCCATCTGCCAATAATAATAACAATCTTCAATGGCCCCACTGCTAAGGATGGGTCTAAAAGCTCTCTAGTCTGCAATGTGGAGCTCTCCCCACCTGTCTCCGCCTAACTTTTCAAGTCCTTTCCCTCTGGCCACCATCAAAAACATCCTGCTTTTAGAATAAAGGAATCATACACAGGACCATATATCTAGTCGTGGAAATACAGGCGGGAAACTTTTTCTCAACATCATTTATTTTAATTGTGTATTACATCTGCCATCCCGATTTGCATGCCAGGATCCACACATCCTGAAATGCATGCACAGGCAGGGAAAATGCAGTGCAATCTGGATTATTTTACTTCTCCAGTTGGGAGGGAACCACACTAAACACAGCCACTTGTTGCTTAACAGGACGCGTTCCGAGAAACGCGTCCCAAGTGATTTCGCCATCATGTGCATATAATAGAGGGCACGACACCCTCCTCGGTGGCGTAGGCCAGTCACTCGTGGCCTCTTGATGCCATCAAGAGAAGTGGCGAAAATGTGTTTTTAATATGTAGAAGGAGTACACTCCAAATAACAATAATATTATAGTAAAAGCCAGGCAAGGTGGCACGTGCTGGTAATCCCAGTACTTGGGAGGCTCAGACCAGGTTCAAGACCAGCTTCAGCAATTTAGTGAGACTGTCAGCAACCTAGTGAGACTCTCAGCAACCTAGTGAGATCCTGTTTCAAAACAAACAATAAGAAAAGGGCTGGGGGTATAGCTCAGAGGTAGAATGCCCCTGGGTTCAACCTCTAGTACCACAAATAAATAAATAAATAGGTATGGTAAATACTATAAGACAGTAACAGAGTTGTTACTGTCAAGTACCAAGCACTCTAAATAACCGTATGTGCTTTACTTACACACAACTAACAGCGCAGGAAGTTTGCTTACACAGGCATCCCCACAGACACCTGAGTAACGTGATGTGCAATGACATCACAACAGCCATGCTGTCCAACGCTCAGGTTGCGAGCAGGTGGGAACCTTTCAATCCATTGCAATCTTATGTGACTCGCGTCATATAGTGGTCCATTGCTGACCACGGTGTTGTTATATGGCACCTGACTATACCTCCTTGAAACAGAGCAGAAGACAATAGTCTAACAAAGGCTGCTCATTTATTTATTCACGCAGGTGAGAAGGATGTAGGAGCCAGGAAGACCCACTAAAGGGTTAGGGACGAGCTGCCTGGAAATCACTACGCATCAGGGTGAAAGTCTTGCTTCTGCTCACCCAGGAACCACCCCGGGGCTGCTGTAGGCTCCCGACACCCTCGATTCAGAGCCAGGCTTCTGTCATTCAACCACTGGCTGTCAGGAGCATTCTATTTCTAATTCACTTCTGACTAAATAGTTACTTACATACTCAGCCTCAAAATTATGATTCCTGTTTTATTTAAAAAAAAACAGCAATATGCATGTGAAGGATTTTAGGGAAAAAATTCTATAGCAAAACTGTCTATTTTAAAGTTTTGCTTAGATTGATACAGGCTCCAGTTTTTAAAGCCACACTTATACCATCCTGAAATGGCTGTTTTCTATGGGGAGTGAGAGTAGAGAAAGAGGGTGAGGAGTGAGACTTATAAGCATTTTCAAGCAATAAGTAAAATACTCTGTGATTCTGAAAGCAAAATACCTGTAATTCAAATTCAAAGATTGACTTTTCCAACAAATTTCAAATTTACATTTGAACTACTCCACAGGTATGATTTGTTTCAGCATGCCACAATGGCCAAAAACTGTATTATCCCTGAACAGCAAGCTAACCAAGATAGAGGGAGAGGGCTGCTTTTAATTAATTTCATCAGTACCTTAGTAGGGTACAGGTAATAGAAGTCAGTGTGTTGCAAGAGTTATGGCTACCTTTGTAGCCAGGGGAAATAGGTCACTACAAAGCCTCGGCCTCCAGCTTTGAAAAAGGCAAGAATGATGCCTATGTCACAGTGCTTGTGAGGACTCGATGACAATACAATGATGCCACCTGGAGGTAAAGCCAAAGCCACCACAGGAGGAGGAGGAGTAGCTGTAGCGGAAGCCAAAAGCAGAAACAGCAATTCCTCATGTTTACTGAGTGCTAATTACATGCCAGGCCTGGAGAGCCTGATAAGTACTTCAGTTAGTTATCACAACAATTTCACTGGGTGACCACCATTATGACCCCCTTTTACCAGATGGAATGGGGTTCCAGAAAGGTCAGGTAACTTTCCAAAGTAGTGAGTGGCCCAGCTAGCACCTGTGCTCAACCACTGTGCTGTGCAAGCAGATGACAGAGCTGAACAGGACGCAAGCTGCCGCCACAGCAGCTCACTCAATGGAGCACCCACGCTGACCCACCAGGAAGGGGGCGAGAGTGTGCAGAGGCGCAGCACTTGCTTTTTGCCGAATCACACCACTTTAATTGATTTTAGTCTGTATCCAAAATTTCCTCATCCACATAATCTGCCCATATAGGCTGCCAGCCCCTGGCTGAAGGAGGCAGCACTTTGAGAGCCACATGAGTTCTCTTCTGCGGTGCTCACATCGACAATGTAGGTTCTCCACCAAGGCAGATCTGCTAGGGTCAATATGATGGTTTAATATCTGGAAAGTGGCCGGGCGTGGTGGCACAGGCTTGTAATCCCAGTACTTGGGAAACTGAGATTGGAGGATCTGGGTTTGCGGCCAGCCTCAGCTACTTATTGAGGCCCTCTGCAACTTAGTGAGACCCTGTTTCAAAGTAAAGAATAAAACAATAGGGCTGGGGGTGTAGCTCAGAGGTAAAATGCCCCTGGGTTCAATCCCCAGTTCCGCAAAAAAAAATCTGTAAAGTGTTTAGAACAGTCCCTGACTTATATTAACAAGAGCTGTGTACAAACTTGTTAAGAACAAAGTATAAATGTTTTCCATGATAATATATCTATAGAAAAGGCAATTAATACCCAATAGCACAAAATGTAGAATAAAGATGAGCTGGTTCTTACTGTGACATCTTTACATTTAAGATGTGATCAATTAAATGTTAAATTTCTGACTCAATCACATATTTATATATGAAATAATAAGCACTTTGAAAGAGCAAGATCTTATCCCAGAGTAACACCTTACCATCTCATTAGAAGGCTGTACCCTGAGGATAGCAGACCCATCTCCTAGTTTCCATCCTAGAAACAGCCTGGCCATGTCTCCTGGAGTCCTGTCCTTCTGCTGCCCTCGGGCACAAGCAGAACCACCAACAGAGGAATCTGTCTGCTGCCCCCAAATGCCAGGAACTATAAAGCTGTTATTAACTGGCACATCCACTCCAAAATGGCAGCATCACTATCACCTACACACAAAATGCTACAAAAACGCAGTATTCCTTTTGGTTCTAGTGTGCTGGGCAACTTCAGTGTCCTCAGCAGTTAGCACACTGTAGAAACCCAACGAATACAAATTCAATTAAAAGTCAGGTAAAAGATGAAGCTCCATTAGAACAAATGATCCAGCAACAGGCTTTGGTTTAATAGGTTTTTTGATCAATAAATAAATGTACATGACATGCCTCCAATATATGTAATTTGTAGGTAACTTACTGCTGTCAAAGTAGATAGTAAATAACAAAAACTAGATATTAAAGCTTAACTTTTTCTGAATTTTTTTAGATGATAAACGTAGGTAGATATCCTAATGTTTTCTTGCCATACTCAAAAGGCTAGTCTTGCACACCCCACTCTGGAGACTCTTACTCTAGTGGACAACTACAAAATGATGGCTGGTCATCAAATAACGTTCAGATAAATAAAGCAGGCAACCCAGTGTCCACCAATGGATGAATGGATAAACAAAATATGGTAGGTGTGAGTGTGTGTGGAGCACGCATGTCTAAGATGACATGGGGCAAGCAAGTGTCACAAGAGAGGGAAGGCGTTCATGAGACACCGAGACGGCGTGACTGAGGAGGCTTAATGATCAGTGTGGACTGGAGAAGTTCAGAAGGAAGAGCTGAGAGAAACTGCAGCTTCCAAGGGAGATCAAGTGCTTGCCCGCACGCTACTAACAACCTAATGGCAGTGTGCTACAAGCAAGCAGGGATGTGACATAGTGACACTCGACAAGTGACATGAGGGAACAATAACATGTCTTTGGAAGAAAACACAACAGGGGAGGAAGAGACTCAAGGGCAGGACCTCACATAAAGATGGGAGCACCTGCTACAACTGATTCTTGAATACAAACTGGAAATCAATAGTCTATCAGCCCCATTCAGCGGTGTAATGGATCAGTTTAAAAATATCATTTGGCAGGAACATGAAAAATATAAATTTGAATATTAAATTACAATTAAGCTGTGCATTCTCTTTACATTCAGGAGTTCCTTACTGAAAGCAATGACTAATTTTTAGTGCTGCACATCATGTTGTTTATTTTAGGTCAACACAGTACAATCAGCTTTCTCCAGCGGAGGTAATGCATATGGTGGAGGCAAGGGTGAAAATACTGGATTTATAAACATGGTATTTAACCTGACTTTAAAAGCATGAACTTTTTCTTTTTGATAAAAATATTCAAGAAGAAAAGAAAACTTACTTAACAAAAACCTACAAAGGAATGTGTAGAGCTTAACTACTGGAACATACTTACTTAAGGATTCCAAAACCACTGCAATCATGAAAATTGTGACGACAATCAAAAGATTGCATGCAAGACATTTACGTTGTTGCTCATTAGATCTGTAATTTCTGAATAATTTTATTTTTCCTACGGCAATATTTCTAGTAAGACTAGGAAATATGCTATTGGAATGGAAAACATACTGCAAATTATTTTATTCAAACCACTTATTTTACAGGTCAAGAAACTAAATCCAAATGAGGTGAAAAGACCCAGCCATGATCACACAAAGAACTTCACCACCAGGCACTGCAGCAAGGTCGCAGCACTTCCTACTGCAACAGCTAGAGGGTCAGGAACACATGGCAATGTTCTTTTTGTCTGAGTTACCTATCAGAAAACTGTAAACCTAGCAGAGTATGCCGCAAATAATCACACCAATGATATGAACAAATGCACACCTCCCAAATACACAACTATAATGCACAGTTGTATAAATTACGATTATAAAATCAAGGCTGGAGCATAACATTTCATTCTTAAAAGGTTTTTTTGTGTTTTTTTTTTTAATACGTCTTTACTGAATAATGGCACCAACCTGAATTCTGCAACTCTACGTAAATCATTGCCTGTTGTGGCTGAACTGTAATGTTAACCAGCCAATTTAAAACCAGCTCCGACACAGAAACATGTACTTAGAGGTCGATGCCAACTAGGAAACCACATGGCTTTTCAGTCCGGGCTACAGGATACACCATATGGAATGTCAAATACTCAAAACCACACTGGTTTGGGGGGTTACCTTTCTTGATTGCTCAGTTTGGCATACATGGCTTCCACCAATTCCGGGCTTTTCAGAAAGTGGTCTGTAATAATCAAGAACCTAAGAGAAAAGGGAAGAAAAGTTTGGTTACCAGAAACAGTAAAACAGACATGGTCTTATCTACTTTATAGGTACATCTTTACACACAAAAGCACACCCCTTTATTGAGTTTTTAATTTTTCTATAATCTTAAGTGGTTTAAGGAAGCTCACATATCATTTTTCTATTAGCAGCTAAAAGAAAAAAAATCCTTGAACTATTGTTCTCCAACTGAAAATTTTATTTAAATAATTCAAATTGATTCAGCTGGAAGAAAGGGCCTACTACAGCTTTACTCTAAGCTGAAGAAGGACTATTCTTAGCTATAAATAGTACTATGAAATTTAGCTACAAGTTCAGGTATAGACAGAAAACATATACTGCTTTAGTGGAAGCTCAGTGCTATAAAATTAGAGAAATGGACATGTCATACTTTTATTTAAAGATATGTCAACGATGCAGTGATGAATCTTGGCTTGATTTTTCACTCTTTAAGAGTTCTCAAGTTACCAAGAAAACATCCTCATTGTCAAGCAATGTGCTCATCTGAACTTAAGAGATCAACTAGGAAGGCCCCAAGGCAAAGATTATAGGGCATATTTCTTCAAAGTACTACTGTGACATCTAAAAAGATTGAATAGTATTATTAATTCTGAATTGTATTTACCAGAGGGCATCTAAGGGAAAGATTGAACAACTAAGGCATACACTGCTGATAACCAGGTACAGTAACAAGAGTTGGCTATAAAGTATTAAATATATTGACACACAGTTTATTTAATCACTTGTTAAGAAATAAAATAATAAAGTACATCTTTCAGTATGATAACCAAATAAAGCATATTAACTACCACAGAACACTGCCCGTCATATAAAAGCAAAGAAAGCCAAGTCGGGGTGGGGGGTGTTGGCTACCGAGCACATGCAAGATCCTGGGTTCAATCCCCAGAACTGCTTAAACAAAAAGCAAAAGCTAAATCTATTTCTTCTACAGACTTTAAAATGGCTGATTACTTTGATGTAAACTATTTCTAACAACAGGTAATATTCAATTTCTTTATTCAATATTCATACTAATTTAAGTAGGTCATCAAGCTGCAATAATAGAAATTTGTGCATTCCAAGCTGGGTTCACACACATAACGGGGATCCTAAAGTTCATTCATAATTCAGTTATGTGGAATTCAAGACATTTTCCTGTAAGAACATTCATTCAAAAACACAATTTCCAAGTACTGTAGTAGGAGCTAGATCATAAGCCTTATTTCCAAAAATATTGTCCAAACAGTAGAGAAAGACCTACATTTAGACAGATAATTACAAAAGAATGTGTCAAGTGCAACATGTAGCCACACATCACCAGTGGGCTGGGGAAGAAGGAGCTAAGGACTGGGGCAGAAGATCAAAGAGGCTGGAAGGGAGTTTTGTGACTCCCTGGGAGAGCGGGGAGGGGAGAGCGGGGAGGGAGAGCGGTCTTACAGGAGAACAAGAGAACTTGGGGAAACAGCTTGAAGGAAGGAACAGCGGTTGTTCAGGAAACTACTGGACAGTAAAATACTACAAGGGGTCGAGGCGCTGGCTTGGGGCCCCAGAGCTTCTACCACCGAGGCTGGCTCCTCAGAAACGTCTCAGCAGAAGAAAGTCCCTGGGCCACGGCTGGAGGTGTTGAGGATTGCAGTGACAGGCACGCCTGCTTTTGTAATCGTCCTAATTAATGCTCTCTTTTTCCTCGAGCAATTCTGATGATTTTTTGAAAGAATCAGCTTGCCTTTGTTCACTGCTCCTACTGTTTTTCTGTTTTCTATATCACTGATTTCTACCCTTGTTTTTTGTTCCTTCCCTTTTTCTTCCTCAGAATTTACTGTGCTCTTCTTCTACCTTCTCAAAGTAGAACCTCTGGTAACTGACTCCAGACTCTGTTTCTAATGTCAACACCAGTAGCTACCAGCTTTCCTGCGCGCTGCTTTCGCTCTATCTGACAAATTCTGTTCACTCTCCTTCAGACCAAAATATTTTCCAATTTGTCTTGTGAGTTCTTTGACAAAACGGTTATTCAGAAGTATTAATTTCCAGAGATCTGGGACTTTTCTGGATGTCACCTTGCTATGGTTTTCTAATCTCAGCTCACTGTGATCAGAGAATGTCCTCTGCATGAATTCGGCCCTCACGTGTTTACTGGGATTTTGACAGCCCAGCCTGTCTACGGTCTGTGCTGGTGACCGTGACACACGCAGGGGCCCCGCAGTGCTGCCGAGACCATCCACAGCTGTGCTCGGGTCCGCCCACACTTTCTGCCCATGGCTAAAGAGCAGGTGTTACAATTTCTAACCATCACTTCCGTTTCTGAGCAGAATGGAATAACAAATTTACCCTCCTGCCTTAAACAACATAAAACCAAACAAAACATAGGAGACAATAGTTTTCAAACAAAGCAACAGACTGCGTTGGGTTGCAGGAATAAAAGAACTTTGGAAAATTTCTTCTTAAAAATTCTAATAAATGCTTGATTAAATGTGATTTGTTTATAAAATCCTAAAGAACTTCAACAGTGAATTCAGAACATACTTAGTGAAGGAAGGAATAAGTCCAATGTGCTGAAATGAAGAAGTAAAAATTGGAAAGGTTTCCCGTGGATGGGGAGGTGAGGGTGACGGGAGTAAGACAAGGATGGAAAAAAAGGAAAGACAGGTCACATCACTATAGCGCGGTCACCGCGACCATGTTTTAGCTTCCTGTCACTATCACACGCACTTGAGATAACCAACTATAAAGAGAAAAAGGTTATTCTGGCTCAGAGTTTGAGGTTTCAGTCTATGATGAGTTGGCCCTGTTGCTTTCGGCAGCAGCAAGGGGGCACAAGGCACAAGCACATGGCGGAGCAAGACCACTCACCTCAGCACCAGGAAATGAAAGATAGGAGGAGGAAGGGGCTGGGGTTCCACTATATTCAGGGGCACGCCCCCATGACCTAAAGACCTCCCAAGTAGGCCCTACCTCTTAAAGGCTCCACACCTCCCAACAGGGCCTGGTGGTGAGCAAGCCTTTGCATGTAGACCTCTGGGGACACTTAAGATTCACTCTACAGAAGACCACGGGCATCATCAGGAAAAAACTGTGAGTGGAACCCTTGCTGCAGCCTTCACACCAACATACATCTCAAACCGAATGACACAACGCTAGAAGAGAAAGGCCTTTAAGCTCTTTTCAAAAATGTACAGGACACTTTTTTTTAAAAGACTGATGAGTTCATCTACTAAAAAATCAAAAACTTTTACAAGAAAATCGTACCACAAGCAACATCAAAAGACAAATTAAAAACTAGGAAAAATAGCCATATTTTATTTCATACAAAGAAATATCCCTATCTAGAAAATACTCCTCTACAAAAGAAAATGAGAATACACATAAAAGAAAAAAAGAAGCCAGGCGTGGTGGCGCACACCTGTAATCCCAGTACTTGGGAGGCTAAGAAAGGAGGATCCCAGGTTCGAGGACATGCTCAGCAACTTAGTGTGACCCCCTGGGTTCAATCCCCAGTTTCAAAAAAAAAAAAAGAAGAAGAAGAAGAAAACAAAGAAAAAAACAGATTCCTCAAAGTGTAAGGAGATATTCGACCTCATAAGAAAAATACAAAATAAAACTGTATAGAGACACCATTTGCAGGCTTAGCAAATCCAAAACTCTGGTAACAGTCTGCTAACATTCTGCTAGCCATGATGTGGAAAAGGAGAGAGAATACAGCTAAAATACCATGAAGGGCAGCGTGAACATGTTTTCAAAATTATAAGAGCACATTCCCTTTGACCCAATAAATGCACTTACGCATTTATTCTAAATCACACTTGTACATACACAGCATGACATCAAATAAAGCACTTCACTTCAGCATTCTGTAGACACGAAAACTAGAAAACAACTTGAATGCCCATCCATGAGGGACTAATGAAATAAACTCTCTATACTGGTACAGCGGAAGATTAAAAACGTGGCAAGTCTTTATATAAAATATGGAAAGACATCAAATCTGTACTATTTAGTGAAAAAAGAAAGGGCCCAAATGTATGGGGAAAAGGAAGGAGGGAGCGAGGCAGCTGACCCGTTCAGGGGACTGGGTGGGAAGAAGGAGGCAGACGGCTGGAGGGAGACTTTGTGTTTTGCTATTTAAGTAATATGTACAGACAAGTCATCTCAAATCCAGTTCTAGTTAGTAAATATTGTGCTGAAGAATGGAAAGCATGTGTGCGTCTTGGTGGAGGCCTCGTTCACAGGAGCCTGGCCCTCCGGTTCTCAGGGAGCAAGGCGGCCATGCTGGAGCACTCAGCCAGCATCGGTCTCAACAGTTGCTATTTCTAGACTCGCAACCAGATACAGCAAAACAGCTCTGTCATGGCAACTCAGTGACACAATTCAGGCTGTCAAAAATCAAGGTCAAGTGGGCGTGGTGGCCCAGCCCTGTAATCCCAGTACTTGGGAGGCTGAGACAGGAGGATTGCAGGTTGCAGGCCAGCCTCAGAAAAAACAGTGAGACTATCCGCAACCTAACAAGACTCTGTTTCCAAATAAAAAATAAAATAGGGCTGAGGGTATAGCTCAGAGGTGGACTGTCCCTGGGTTCAATCCCTAGTACCAAAAAAACCCCAAAAGCGAAGGTCAAAATCTCACCACTAAAATGCGGTATTCACCACTGCCTTGCAGAGTCCTGTACACACAAGTCATGCCAGGGAATAACCATTTCTCCCTCCACAACCCCAATACCATCTCCCCCAGACCCCTCCTTCCACTTCCCCTGCACAGGCACTGTTTTCCGTTCTCCTCCGGAAGGCCTTCCCCCACTGGAGACCAGGTGCACTCCCCACTGTGTGCTTCCTGAAGCCAGGGATGCAGGGAATTCCGGGTTTTGTTTTGTTTTGGGTACTAGGGATTGAACCCAAGGGCATTCTACCTCCGAGTTACACCCCTAGGCCTTTTTTGATTGATTTTTATTATCAGATAGGGTCTTACTAAGTTGCCGAGGGTCTCGCAAAGTTGCTGAAGCTGGCCCTGAACCTGTGATCCTCCTGGAAATGTTTTTTAATTAAGACCATCTATTATCTCCATAGCCATGGGGCACACGATGACAAAAACTACATTCATCACATGAGTCAAACAGATTCACTGACTGCAAGAAGCTGGACAATGTTTTACATTTCACTGATGAAATGAAGAATTTGATTTAAATGTGCTCTGCATAACAAGTGCCTCTGTCCTTGTTTTTGTGAGATCTTGGGAATCTCACCCACAGCCACTTAACCCAGCAACGTAGAGAATACTTACAAAGCTGCTGTAGGAAACACCTTCTTTCTCCTGCTAAAAAATTAGATAACATTTCCACTGGGTTCAATGTGAGTAGCATTTATATAGAAAACTATCTGTCTACGGACTCAGTTATGATGTTGCTTTCTACTAGGAAAAAATGAGCTATAATCTGAAAAAACTAAAGGAGTTATAACAGCGCTAGAGCTTCCTGAATGTTCCAGCCATGAGACACTGGGACATTTACTGAGTTACACACCTGCACACTTGGCCACCCTTCCTTAATTGGACATTCTCAGGGAGGTAGCGGTTGTGAACACTAAGAGCACAAATTCTGCCGGGCGTAGTGGTGCACGCTTGTAATCCCAGTACTTGGGAGGCTGAGACAGGAGGATCTCAGGTTTGAGGACAGCTCAGCAACTTAGCCAGGCCATCTCAACATAACAAATAAAACAGAGCTGGGGATGGGGCTCAGCATGAGAGCAACTTCTGATTGAGCCTCTGTCCTAACACTCACCAACAGCGCCACCTGGACATGGCACTAAACTCTCAGCCTCAAGGCGTCTGCTCTCCTACCTCTGGTAACAACTCATCAGAATTCAACTCCATTAAAAAGAGAAATTCAACAATATTTAACCTGGAAGCAGCAACACATAATGAAAATGATTCATTAGTTCTTAGAGATGCCTGCCACTCTGTTTTCCTGCCAGCAACCTCCTTTCCTCCTGTGGATAACAAGAATTCTTTTTCTTCCAAGAATGCACCCAAATCTCACAGCTGGGCCTCAGCCGCACAGCTCCAACGGCCAACCAAAGAAGCGAACACATGACCTTCCGCCAGAAATCTCACAGCTCCAATTCACAGGCACACCCTGCAAGCTTCACTGCTTAACAATTCTTTGTTCTTAATTCCCAAATTCTCAATATGTTTGCCAGCCAACTGTTCATATAGGAAAACATTTTATTTACATCCTAAAGTATTCTGTACAACATTTCACAAAAAGATGTATGCACTGCACGGTCTCAAGTTGCATACCCTGTTCAACTGGTGGAGAGTCAGAACTGTGTACAGACATTTTGAGAAGCAGCTCTGCGAAGACGGTGGCCTGGAGAGGCTCCGCGTTTCTCCACACAACGCGATGCTTGCTGGTAACCATATTAATCTACGGCCATCGGAAAGAAACATGCTAACAGTGTACATCCTGACATGGTAGTCGGTCACCTCAAAAGGTGCTGTGCTACATTTAGGTTGGATTTTTTAATTAAACCTTTTTATTTTGAGATAACTGTAGATTTACATGCAGTTTAAAGAAATACAAAAAAGATCCAGTGTACCCTATTTACCCAGCTTCCCCCACTGCAGCATCTTGTAAAACCACAGCACAACACAACCTAGACACTGACACTGTTACAGTCCACAGACCTTACCAAGACCTGCTCAGTTTTACTTGTGAGAGTGTGTGAGAGAGTGTGTGTGGAGCTCTGTGTGATTTTATTACTTGGGTTCGTGTATCCACTGTCACAGTTAAGACACAGATACAGAGTGGTTCCATCAACGCAGGGAGCCCTCACGTGGCCCTTTCAAGCCAGGCCCACCTGCGTCTCTCATGCCACTGACAACTGTCCTGAGCGTCTGTGGCTCTGTCATTTCGAGAATGTTGTATAACTGGAATACTACACTGTTTCACCTCTGGGGATTAGGTTATATTTTTCCACTCAGCATAATTCCTGTGAGGTTTTCCCAAGTTACAGCTTGCACCAATAGCTTATTCCTTCCTACATCTGAATAGTATTCTAGTTTTGGTTCTATTTTTAATAAAATGATTGGGGCTGGGTGGATATGCAACATTTTATAACATTCCTTTTTTTAGGGAAATATAAAAGGTTTACTCAGCAAAGTGGGGGTACAGTTTAAGAGAAGGCCATGATAATGAGGTTACGTTCCAGAGAAGGGTCTGGAACAGCCCATTTCCAGAAGTGGAAAACAACCACATTCCCTTTTCGGTGTGTGTGGCACTAGGGTTGAACCCGGGGCGTTCTACCTCCGAGCTACACCCTCAGTCCTTTTCATTGTATGTTTTGAAACAAGGTCTCACTAGGTTGCTGAACCCAGCCTGGAACCTGCAATCCTCCTATCTCAGGCTCCCATGAACTGGGGTTACAGGCATACACCACCACGCCTGGGTCAATTTTTAAGAAAGGAAATAGCCCCTCAGTCACATTTTTGCACAGAATGTCTGGTTTTCAGGAACAAATTACTGATGTTATGTGAAGATCCTAATACAGTTCTAGAGACCCCCTGATACAGACCCTCTGGTGTCTCTCCCAAAGGTGCTGATAAGCCTGAAAGCCAATGAGGCCAACGATGCCACCAGCCACTGGCTCTTTCAACAAATGCCACACTCCAAGAACCGGTCCACATCAGGGGTGGCAACCTTTGCCCATAAAGGGCTAGACAGAGACAACGGAGCTCTGCCAGGGCAGCAGGAAGGTGGCCACAGGCGATGCATACACAGTGAGCTCGGCTGTATTCCCAGAAAACTTCATTTACAGAAACAAGCAGTGGGCTGGAGCTGGGCTGCGGGAGCAGCTTGCCAACACATGTTCTAGGTGATGTAGACAGAATGAAGACCCGGCAAACTCCAGGGCCTTATGAGGCGAGCTCTCGTTCTAGGAATAAACAAAAACAAACAGGGAAACAACTAAACAAAATGTGTAATTTTCTGTAGTGATGAGTGCTATGAAACAGTGAGTAAAGAAGAGCAAAGAGATACAGATTTGGAGGGACTGTACACTAACATGTTAACTCTTTACCACGAGGCGCCAGGAAGGTCTCTTGGAAGAAATGCCAACTGAGTAAAGACCGGAAGGATCTAGTCACGTAAAGAGCTAAAGGAAGACAGCGCCAGGCAGAAGAGCCAGCAGGTCTACGAGGTTCAGGGAGCAAAAGCACTGGTGTCTTCAGAAGTAACAGGCCAGCTGGACTAACGACCAAGAGAGGGGAAGGCTGACGGCCGGGGCGCACAGCTTCCAGGTGCAGAGGGAGGCCACGAAGGGCTTATTTAAGCAAGGGGGTGACAAGAACTTCAAGAAGTCCTTAGAAGGTCACTCTGGTGATTGTATGGGGAGTGAGAGAGCACGAGGAGAGACAGAGAGAAAAGTTCTGGCGGTAGTCTGTCTACCCAAGAGATGACAGAGCCTCAATCTGTCATGGCTGCAGAGGTGTGAAGTAGGTGAACTTGAAACATGTTTTGAAGTCAGGGCTGATGAGTCTAAGTGGGTGAGAGTAAGAGAACCAGGAATGATTCATGGGCTCTGAGCCGGAGCAGGTCCTGGCCTCAGCAAGTAGGTAAACGGTGGGGCCATTTACAGAAACAATAAAGACTGGTGGGACCACAGCAGGTTTTAAGGGGGGGGAAGCAAAAGTTGGATGTAACCTTGACAAGTGTGAGGTGCACACAACAGGAAGCTGTAGGTATAAATCTGGAGCCCCGGCAAGAGGTTAAGGCCAGAAACATCAATCGGTAGATCATGGACTCAAAGGAAGTGTTTTAAGCTATGATCTAGATGAGGCCACCCAGGGAATGAGCCATGACAGAGAAAGTGGTCTACGTAAGCAGGTGTGGAGAAGAGGAGCCAGCAAAGCAGACAGAAAGCACGCCCGAAAACAAAACCAGCGGAGAAGGAGAAGGAGACAGATCGTGCGCGTCAGCCCAGAGGCGACAACTTTTGAGTTGTGGAAGCCAATCATTCCCTTTGTGTATGTGCCATCTCAACTGCCCACAGCCGCGTGGATTCAGAAGAATCCTGATTAACACAGTGCCGATCATACGCCAAACAGCACCATCTTGTGAAGCAGCCGGTAACGAACACCACCAACACTGCCATCGGGAGCTCACAGCCTAATGGACAATTAAACGTGTTAAAAAGTGCGATGAAACAGATGCAGAGACGCTGTGACAGACAGCGGGGACAAGAGATTCGGCGTGCAGGAGGAAGGACAATTACGTTCACCTTAATACTTACGTTGATAATAACATACATATGCTCTACTCACAGTTCTAACTCTGTTTTTGTAGAGAAATTTGATACAAGCTCAAAAGAATGACCAAAGTTTATCCCCAAAGGCCAAAATTAAAAGTCTTTTCTTAGAAAGGGCCAAATGTAAGATCTCTGTAACTTCAAGTCTTTTGTGTGGGATACTGGAGTCACAGGAAAGCGTAGGCGACAGTCTTTGGCACTGCTCGGTTTGAATTATTGGAATAATGTCTTTCTAAAAATGTTTGTTTCTTTGTTTGTAGGTGTGGAAGATGTTTTTATATTCTTAGATAACCCTAGATGAATCCAAAGGTTCTATTTTCAGTTCATCCGACTCTGACAGCCAATGTGCGCTGGCACATTAGAAGAGTCCATGTGAGCCGGTACAGACCACACAGCCGAGGAGGGGGAGGGCCACTCCCGCAGATGGTCCTCTGTGGCACGACGGGTGCTTGTGTGTGTGATCTCAGTGTCGTGCTACTGCCATCCTGTGAATGGTGTTTTGCCACCACATACCGATGAGAGTCTTGACGAAAGCCACACAACTAGCAGTGCACAGCAGAGACGGGGCTGAGAGCCATACCAGACCCAAAGGCGTGTCCCTCTTTACTGCGTCACCTATTCTAGGCATTGCTGGTTATTAGGGAAGAGGTCTGGATCTCAAAGCACTCCTTACAAGTTTATAGATGTAAATATCTACATAGAAGAGAAAGAAGGTCTCATTCCAGTCAACATCTAAAGAAACTAACAAGAGAACAAACTAAACCCAAACCGAGCAGAAGGAAGGCTACAACCAAGGTTACAGCAGAAAGAGATAAAACAGAAAAAGAGAAAAGCCAACAAAACTGAAAGTTGGTTCTCTGAAAAGACCAAAAATACCAACAAACTTTTAGTTACAGTGACCAAGAAAAAAGATAGAAGACTTGAGTTATTAAAATAGAGAATGAAAACAGGACATTCCTAACAACTTTCCATAAATGGATCCCAAGGAATACCATGAACAATTATGTGCCAACAAATTAGACCAAATGGACCAATTTCTAGAAAGACACAAATCACTAAAATTGACCCACAAAGAGGCAGACTATCTAAACATACCTGTAACAAGAAAAGAAGGAATTAGTATCTAAAAACTTCCCAGTGAAAAGCCCAAGACCAGATGGCTTCACTAGGCCTGTGTGGGTGCCTGTTACAGAAGAAGAGAAACAAGAAAGTAGGGTTGAAAAATATTCAACCAAATAATGAGTGGGAACTTCCCAAATTTCATGAAAGACAAACATACAGAAGCATAAGGAACTTCCAAAAAGAACAAACCAAAACGTCATTATTAACTTAAAAAAAAACAAAGAAAAACATTAAAAGCAGCCAGAGAGAAACCAAGCTTCTGTACGAGGACAATATTCATTCACAGCAGTAAGTCACACACGACGCGCACGACACAGGCCACCCTCCCATTTCTAATAAACCCTACTGCACACCACGGTCCACTCTGCACACTCCAAGGTGTGGAGGCAGCACCCTCCCCTTGGTACTGGTGACTGAACTCAGGGGTACTTCTGAGCTACACCCTCAGCCATTTTTATCTTTTCATTTTGAAAAAGGGTCTCGCCAAATTGCCCATGCTGTCCTCAAACCTGTGAGCCTCCTGCCTCAGCCTCCCATGGACTGCGATTACAGGTGTGCGCCACCACACCTGGCCACCACGGAGGCATCTTCATGCAGTATTTCCATAAACCAAAAATATCCTTCCCCTCCTCACACCTTAAACAATCTCCTTATCCTTCATGGCCTAACTCAATCTTCACTTCATCTCTTGGACAAATTCTCCAGGTTCTGCTCAAAAACTTTTCTAGTTTTGTTGACCACATGTTAAGTTTTAATTGATGGTTTAATTATGATAATTCAAATTGTTACTTAAAGACACTACAAAGAAAGTGATCTGTCAGGATGTCCTTAAGCAACCAAATTTCAAACAAGATACTTACGGCCATTCTGACTCCGGCTGCTTCTGGTGAGCTTCGATGACATTAATCGCGATGTTGAGGTTTTCTTCCAGTTCTTTCATTCTCTCAGGATTAAGAGATGTGAACAAAATCATTGAACAGTAGGCAACAATTTTTTTGTCTGGATGATTTAAGCAAGACCTTCCAAACAAAGAAATAAGATTCTTAGTCCAATTTAACAAGATGATAAAATAGGACACATAAGTAACAGTAAACCCATCAGTTTAGTACATTCTGGTATTTTTACGGATTTGATGATGATTTATAACATTCTGAAACAAGTACATTATTTACTATAAAAATAGCACTTATGAAATTGTCACAGTAAAAAGTTGCTGTTGACTTTGGACTCAGTAGTAAAAAGCAAATAACTAAACATCTGATTAGAGAAAAAGAAAAAATGATCACATTTACAAAGCATCAAGATGCTCATTATTGCTAATAAAAAAATGATACCACAAGACTACAGGAGCTCCTTTAACAATCGCGAGGGACAGAAGGAAGAAGAGATGATGGGCAGCGAGAAGCAGAAGTTACCATCAAGAGCCTCGGGGATTCTAGCTCATCCACCTGCCAGCCACAGGGCCCTAGGCAGGTCCTAATTTACCAACTGTCAGTTGTGTCATGGCTCGGGCACTCTGAGAGTGTTCTTCTTTTCCATTTAAACATCACAATGCCCTCCTGAGGAAGGTATTATCCACAGACTACAGATACAGTCTGTCCGCTCCACCTGCCTGATGGCACAAAGCCAGGACTGCACAGCTGGAGTCCGAATCCAGCTAGGTCTGCCTCAGAAGCGCACGAGGTAAATCACATAAACTCTTCCAGTATGTTGTCTGACATAAAAACCAAAATACAATAAAAGGCCTTCTCCAACTACCTTACAGGGCTTCTGTGAGATCAAATGAGGTAATAGAAAAGTACCATGTAAGCTGGTACTGTCTGTCTGTCCAAGGGCCTCCTTTTTCTATCACACCCTAGGTTCATCCTAATTCTACTAGTTCTTACACCAAAATATACTTGCCCATCCCAATGCATATATCCAAGTTACCACTGTATTCCAGTCATCTAGCTCAAAACCCGGCAGATATCAGGCACCCAAAATGTTTTAAAGGAAGAATTCTCAAAAATAAGTAAGGTCTATTTCTAAGGCTTGAATCTCAACGTTCTTTTCCTTCACCTAAGTGCATGGACGTGCGCACACATACACACACATACACCTTCAACTCTAATTATTCACAGGACTTTGAGAGACAGACTCAGTAGGCTAGAAGTGAATTACAGTTCATAACACCGACTTTACTGATGAGCCCAGAAAACCTACACACACGGGGAAGAAGCACAGCACTTAGCATGCTAGTCACAGAGAGCGCAGGCTTTGGATCCACACGGCAGAACTGTCCTCATTCCAGTGACAGGGACGGTCCTACTCAGCCGTAGCGCTGCTGTGAGAACAGGGATAACACAGACAATGCCCAACTCGGGCCTGACAGGATCGCTGCCGCTCTGCTGCTAACACCAGCGCAGCCACCAGTCGCCCCAGTCGTGAGAAGCTCCGTCTTCCACTCCCAGATCAGGCCTTTCCCACCGCCTCTCGGGCCTCTGTCTCCTGCTCACCTTTTATTCTGTTGCTCAATTTTTTATGAACAGAGCTAGTCTTTAAAAGTAGTACATCGCGAGAAAAAAAGATTCAGGATACAATTTAGATAAACAGACTAGTTACCCACTTCGTACAAGGATAATCATACTAGTTAATCACATCTTACATTAATAAATGGGCTGGTTATCTACTTCTTACACTGAGAAACAGATTGAATTATCTGTTTTTCACAATGATAAACAGACTGATTACTACCCATTTCTTACTCTGAACAGGCTAGTTATCCACTTTTCACACTGACATTAGACTAGTTATCCACTTCTCTCACTGACAATAGACTAGTTATCCACTTCTCACACTGATAGTATTCTGGTTATCCACTTCTTACACTGATAGTGAACTAGTTACCTACATCTTACACATTGATAAACAAACTGGTTATCCACTTCTTAAATTGAGGAACAACTACGTATCCACATCTTACAACTATCCTTATCTACCAAAACATACAGCATTGTGCTCTGCATATAAGTACTCAATAAGTAAATAAAGGATTAATTCATTGCCCATACCCCAATGTTTTGTGTTTACTTTTCTGTTCTTTTCATTTCAGTTGCCCGTGATTTTTATTTTCTTAACAGTAAACGGACACGCAGTCAAGGGCACACGCCTTAAGTGCACATACAAGTGGACAGTGTGTAGGTGGCACACATCATGGAGCCACCACCCAGGTCAAGACCTAGAACGCCCCAGAACCCAGCATCCCTCACACTGCCGAGAATAATTACTGTTCTGAATCGTATCACACAGGTTAGTCTCTCCTGCTTGTAACTTCATAGAAATGGAATGATATAACCATGATCTTTTTGAGTGGGAAAAATTTGTATCCATACTCACATGAAGAGCTCTGGGAACGCATGCACCCAAACAATAGACTGGGAGTCTTCATTCCGTGAGGCAACGTTGCCTAGAAATTGCAGGCCACAGCGAAAAGCTAGAAATATGAAAGTAAAAGAGGAATTTATTTAACTAAACACAATGAATAAATACGCCTTAATAAGAAATATTCCCCGTGTTATTAACTGAAGTTTCTGATTGTTTCTTTTAAATATAAAGGTCTCTCCACAATGAAACTTTGAGCATGACATTAAAATACCTCATCAAAACAATATACTTTATACAAAATTAATTTGAGACTATAAACATAAACACAAATATAACTATGATTAAATTAAACATCATTAGAAAACGTACTCCAATTAAAAGACAGCTATACTTAGACTACATGCTATTTAAAACAGACTTACTTAAACAGAAGGTTATGGGAATACCACAAGTTAAAGAATGGTAAAAAGAATAAAACTAGATCTCTATCTCTCGATCTGCACAAAAGTCAACGTGGACCAAAGATCTAGGAATTAGGCCAGAACTTTGAAACTACTAGAAGAAAACACAGGACCAACTCTCCAACACATAGGTACAGGCAGCAACTCCGTCAATAAGACCCCTTAAGCTCAGGAAATAAAACCAAATATCAATAAATGGTATGGCATCAAATTAAAGAACTCTACAAAGGAAACAATCAAAAGCCTACAGAATGATAGAACATCTTTGCCAGCTACTCTCTGAGAGAGGATTAATATCCAGAATACATAAAGAATTCAAAAAACTTAACACCAAAAAAACAACCCAATCAATAAACTGGCAATTGAACTAAATAAATATTTCTCAAAAGAAGAAATACACACTGCCAACAAATATATGAAAAAGTGTTCAACATCCTTAGCTAGCCATCAGAGAAATGCAAATCAAAACTACACTGAGATTTCATCTCACTCCAGTTAGAATGGCAACCATCAAGAATACAAATAATAAATGTTGGCAAGAATGGGGGAATACTCATACACTACTGATGGGATTGCAAATTAGTACAACCACTATGGAGATCAGTTTGGGGGATCCTCAAAAGAGTAGGAGTAGAGCCAGGCATGGTGGCGCATGCTTGTAATCCCAGTACTTGGGAGGAGGGGACCGGAGGATCCGGGTTCGTGGCCAGCCTCAGCTACTTACTGAGGCACTCGGCAACTTCGCGAGACCCTGTTTCAAAATAAAGAATAAAAAAATAGGGCTGGGGGTGTAGCTCAGAGGTAAAATGCCCCTGGGTTCAATCCCCGGTACCACAAACAAAAGAAGAGTAGGAGTAGAATCACTCTATACCCAGCTATAACACTCCTCGGTATCTTTCCAAAAGAATTCATCAGCACGCTCTCGTGATACACGCATCCCCACGTTTATAGCACCACAATTCACAACAGCTAAGTTATGGAATCCACCTAGGTGTCCGTCAACAGATGAATAGATAAAATGTGATCGATACACACAATTGAGTTTTACTCAGCCATAACAAAGAGCAAAATTATGTCATTTACAAGAAAATGGATGGAACTGGAGAACATCAGGCTAAGTGAGATAAGCCAGACCCAGGAAAATCAAGGGCCAAGTTTTCTCTGAAATATGCAAGCTAGAGAGAAAGAAAAGGGATCTCCTAGAAATTAGAAGACCAGTAGAGTAGTAGAAAGGGACCGGGGAGGGAGGAAGGGAGGGAAATAAGAGGCATGGGAAAGGAAACAGAACAAATAATGTTGTGTGCATATATGAATGTATCACTAGGAATCTCACTATCATGTATAATTACAATGCACCAATGAATAAATTTTTAAAATAAAAATTAGAAATGAATGGTAAAAAGATAATACCAGACAAATACCAGCCAAAACAAAGTCATAGACCACTTAAAATCAGACACATTTGCCTAGCATGCATAAGGCCCTGGGTTTGATCCCCAGCACTGCAAAAACAGCCATAGTAAACCTTAGTGCAAAAAGCATTGTTGGAAATCTTTTTTTTTTTTTTTGGTAGTACTGGGGATTGAGCCCAGGAGCATTCTACCTTTGAGCTACACCCCCGCCCTTTTTTATTTTTTGTTTTGAAAGTCTCACTAGGTTGCTGAGGGTCTTGCTACGTGGCTGAAGCTGTCCTCGAACCCGCGATCCTCCTGTCTCAGCCTCCTAAGTCCTGGGATCACAGGTGTGCACCACCATGCCCAGCTTTTGGAAATTTTTTAAAAGTTATTACAAAATGGTTTAATTTACCAGAAAGATACAATTTTAAATTAGAATGCACCAAATAGCATGACCTCAAACATATAGAGAGGAAAAACTGACAAAAATAAAAGAGGAATGAGAACAACGACAATGAAATTGGGCAAGCAGAAGATTCTTCTAGGACACGAGACAAAAGTGTCCATATAATTTAAAAACTGGATGAAGAGCTCACCAAGTCAAACTGCAGAATCCTGGCCAAAATCCAGAACACCGACCACACCAAACGCTGGCGGGATGAGGGCAACGAGAGCTCTCATCTCCTGCTGCAGGAGTGCAGCATGGTGGCCGCTCGGGGAAGTAGCTGGTCAATCTTTCATGAAGCTGAACGTATTCTGCCATACAACTCTGCGTCTTGGTTCTATAAAATGCTCAAGGAAAGACTGAAGAGTCCTAAATCCGCTAGGGAAATTGAATCAGTAGCTGAAAACTTCTCACAAAGAAAGCACCGCCCTGCTTGGCCTCCCTGGCCAGTCCACATTCAAGTAAGAAGGAATTCCAATTGTACACCCTCTCCCAGGGAACAGAAAAAGAACAGACTCCCAAACCAATTTTATGAGACTAGTGTAACCATGATACACAACCAGAACAACGACAATATGAGAAAGGAGAATGGCAGCACTCATGTCAAAAATCACTAAACAATGTGTTAAAATGAATACAGCAAGCCGGGCATGGTGGCGCACGCTTGTAATCCCAGTACTTCAGAGGCTGAGACAGGAGGATAAGGGTTCGCGGCCAGCCTCAGCTATTTAGTGAGGCCCTCCACAACTTAGTGAGACCCTGTTTCAAAATAAAGAAATAAAAATAGGGCTGGGGGTGTAGGGCTGGGGGTGTAGCCGGAGGTAGAATGCCCCTGGGTACAATCCCCGGTACCGCCAAAAATAACCACCACCACCACCAACACAACAACAACAAAAACCTCCTAGCCACAAAAGATTAGAAGGGGGCTTGATTAACCTAAAAATAGATGTCAAAAAAAATCTCTAACAAACATTATAACCAATGGACAACTGCAAAGATAGAAAAGATTCCTCTTGAAAGGGATTGAGTCGAAGCTGCTATCACCATTTCTAGTCAACCCTGCTGAAAATCCCAGCAAACAAGACAAATAGACTGAAAAGGAAGGAATCACAGTCATTTCTCCCACTGACTAGATAATATGCATAGAGCACATGTTGAAGCACAAGAGTTGCTTGTACTCACGAGCGCTCACAGAAGCCGCAGCCACAAAGTGCGCTGCGTGCTCGCTCACCGCGACACAGACTGACGCCCAAAATCACAACACTGAAGTGGAAAAAGTCCACACAGAAAATGACACACCAAGAACCCCGAAACTGAAGTAAGTTAATGTTACAATCTAAAATAAAGAAGATGGCTACAAAACTGCAAACACACATTCATACCCACACATACATTTTTCAGTAAATGTAAAAATGAAAACTGACAATGAACAATGAAAATCAAAAGAAAAACCAAAGGTTTCTCACACTCTGTGTATACAGTGATGATTACTTTTCTTCTCTACTTTTCTGAGTTTTTAAAAATTAGTCTGTAATGGGGCTGGGGATAAAACTCAGAGGCACGGCCCTTGCCTAGGGTGTGTGAGGCCCTGGGTTCAATCCCTAGTGCCACAGACACATACACAAAAAAATGTCTGTAATGAATGTATATTAATAATGTTTATAAATAGGAAAATGCTAACCTTTTTTTCAGATAAGTCATAATTTTAAAAGATAACTTATATTTCTGTTGGGCATGGTGGCATACACCTATAATCCCAGTACTTGGAAGGCTGAGACAGGAGGATTGCAGGTTCGAGGTCAGCCTTAGCAACTTAGTGAGACCCTGTTTCAAAATAAAAAATAAAATGCGGCTGGGTGTGTAACTCAGAGGTAGAATGACCCCGGGTTTAACCTCCAGTATCCTCACACACACACACACATATACCTTATATTTCTACTAAATATTTTAGAATATGAATACTTTGTTTGCTGTTTTTTGGTGGTTCAATCTTGAACCACAAAAAACCCAGGGGCATTCTACCTCCAAGCTACACCTCCAATCCTTTTTTATTTTTTGTTTTGAAACCGGGTCTCACTAAATTACCAAGAGTCTCGCCACTTGCTGAGGCTGTCCTCGAACCTGTGATCCTCCTGTCTCAGTCTGCCACGTATTGGGATTACAGTCATGTGCCACCACACCAAGCTAGAATATGAATACTAAAATCTGTGTAAAATTAAACATGCAAAAAAGGGCAGCAGTATAAGCTGGCCTAAAAGCCAACTGGCCCAACAATTCACCAGGCAAATAAAAATTAGCACTCTGCATCAGAACATAGTTCTGAAAAGGAAAAGCTTTAAAGATGTCCTAGACACAAGAAAAAACTCCAGACAAGGAAAATGACAGTTCACTTTTACAAAACAACTACCAACTGATCTTTATGTAAATATTTCAAATGTTACAAAGTCCCTCAAAAGTCCCAACACTATTTTTACAGATTAGGAAAGAATAAAGGCCAAAAACAACACCAATAGCTCAATTAAAATAACTCATGCTTGTGTTTACATAAAATTTGATGAGCATAATATATTTGTCACACCACTGCAATTATTCCCTGAAAATAATACTCTAAATATTATTTTGACAATATAATTACAGTTCTTACCTCAAGAGTGGTAACAAAAAACTGGCACAGTTACCCTGCTAAAAATCTCCCTAAATACGGTTTTCACAGAGAAAGAATCAAAAGGTAGTACAGGTACATTTTAAAAACCAGAATGCGGCCGGGCGTGGTGGCGTATGCTTGTAATCCCAGTACTTGGGAGGCTGAGACAGGAGGATCGCAGGTTCACAGCCAGCCTCAGCTACTTAGTGAGGCCCTGCGCAACTTAGTGAGACTCTATTTCAAAATAAAGAATAAAAAAATAGGGCTGGGGGTGTAGCTCGGAGGTAGAATGCCCCTGGGTTCATTCCCCAGTACTGGAAAAAAAAAAAATAGAATGCTTTTTTACAAGATTATTTGCATTAGGTTTGAATTAGCACAATATAAGAAATTTTAAGGTTTTTTTTATCCAAATTTCATTGTTGAAGCCCAAATAAAAATCAGTGATTTCATTAACTGCCCTTTTCAAGAAAATGGTAAGAGATATTTACCTTCATTTTCCTTTTTGCCTCAGTAACATCCTGCCATCTTTGCCACTGAACACAGACCCACTTTTTAAAAGTGACAGAACTGAACAATCAAAAACCTAAATAAATGGACAACACTCAATTTCCATGGACTAAAAGACACAATATTATTAATGGCAAGATGGCAAATCTCCCCAAATTGATCTATAGACTCTAATATCCACAATATATAAATAACTCTTACTATAACAATAAAACAATAGCACACAAAAAACTGGGCAAAGGTCTCAAATAGACATTTCAAGAAGACTTACAAATTAAAGCACATGAAAAGATGTTCAACATCAGTGGTCACTTGGGAAATGCAAATAAAAACCACAATGAGGTACCATCACTTCTCACCCATCGGGACGACAATAATCCAAAAACAGAAAGTGTCAACAAGGATGTGGAGAAACTGGAACACTCACGCACCACGAAAATATAAAATGGCTGAGCTGCTACGGAAGAGTTTAGTGGTTCCTCAAAATGTTAAACCCAGAGTTACCACATGACCCAGCGATTCCAGTCCTAGGTATTTACCCAAAAGAACAGAATTCATGCACTCAAACACACACACGCAGACATAAGAGCATGACCATTATTGCCAAAAGGGTGGAAACCGCCTCAGTGCTCACCAACTAATGAGTGGATAAACAAAAGATGATACATCCTCACAACAGAATACTATTCAGACATAAAAGGAACACAGTTCTGGTGCATGCTACAATGTAGATTAACCTCAAAAAAATCACAAGAAGGGGAAGAAGCCAGATACAAAGGGCCACGTATTTCTATGATTCCACTTAGAGAAAATATCCAGAATGCTGGGCATGGTCGCACACACCCATAACCCCAGCCACTGGGGAAACTGAAGTAGGAGAACCACGTGTTCAAGACCAGTCTGGGCAACTTGATGAGACCCAGTCTCAAAATAAAAAAAATAAAATGGGCTGGGGCTATAGATCAGTGGTAGAGCACCCCTTGGTTCAATCCCCAGTACCACCAAGATAAAGAAAGGAAAAAAGAATCCACAACAGTTTGTAAGGACCCCCTTACAGCATTGAAATAGTTAAAGTTAAAACTGCTTGCTGCAGGCTCTGGCTAACAAGGCAGGATGTCCTTAGCAGACTCACTCCCTAACCTAGACATCTGTTGGGAAAGCAAGATTAATGGTTATTGTGGTTACTATTACAAGGACAGCAAATGTCTAACCAGTCTGTGATGATCAACTGTATCTATAACCAATCCTGGTAAAGGTCAGGCAAACCCACGTGGAACTGTCCAATTAGCAAAGGGAAACTGAGGCTCTTTGTTTGAAAATTATAAAAACTGAAGTAAAGATGTGCCCGGGGTCCCCGTACTGAACTGCCATGCCAGTTTATGTCGGGCACCCAAGCTGAAGCTTGAATAAAGGCTCTTCTGTGGTTGCATACGGCTTGGTCTCCTGGTGGTCTCTCCAGGACAAAGGATCAGAGTATAACAAGTTTAAGTCCACCCTCAAGGATAGAATTCAAAACTGTGATCATTAGGGAATACAGGGAGGGGGAAACGGTGAACAACTGTTTATTGAAAACAGGGTTTCCTTTTGGGGTAATGAAAATATTTTTAATTAGGTAGAGGTGGTAGTTACACAATATTGTGAATGTACTAAGTGCCACTAAATTGTTCACTTTAAAATAGATGATTTTAGCTGGGCGTAGTGGCACATGCTTATAATCCCAGTACTTGGGAGGCTGAGACCGGAGGATCATGGGTTCATGGCCAGCCTCAGCAACTTAGCAAAACCATGTTTTGAAAGAAAAGATAATATAGGACTGCGGTGTAGTTCAGATAGAATGCCCCTGAATTCAATTTCCAATTCCCAGTACCACAAAAAAAGGGGGGGACTTGGGGTGTGGCTCAGAGGTAGAATGCCCCCTGGGTTCAATCCACAGTACCACCACCCCAAAAAAAAGTTCAAAATAGTCTAAAACACCTTCCAGCCCTTCTAGCTAAGAAGCTTGGTGTTGTTCTTAATCCCGTATCAACAGCCATTAACAATCAGAGCTCACCTCCCTTTCTGTCACTCTAGGTATTTGACTTATTGTGATTTCATATCTGTCTCCCCGCACTGGAATGTGAACTCCTGAGGGCAGATTTTTGTCTGTTTTGGTCACTGCTGAAATCACACCAAAAACCTAGAACAGGGCCTGTCACATGCAGAATATGAAAAGACAGTGCATCAGACAGCTCAGACTCCGGGACAAAGCACCGATGCCTGGGTGGGTTAGCCAGCAGACGTTTACTTTTCCCACAGTTCTGGAGGCCAGAAGTCCAGGATCAAGCATGGGGAGCGCCAACTGCTTCTGAGAACTCTCCTCTTAGCATTAAAGGGCCAAATTCTCCCTGTGTCTTCAGGTGAGCTTTACTCTGTGCACGCCTGTGTTCTAGTAGCCTCTTCTTACAAGGACACCAGCCAAATGTCCTCATTTTACCTTAATTCCTTCTTTAAAACCTGTATCTCAGCTGGGCATGATGGTGCACACTTGTAATCCCAGTACTTAGGAGGCTGAGACGGGATCACAGGTTCGAGGACAGCCTCAGCAAGTAGTGAGACTCTCATTGACCTAGCAAGACTGTTTCAAAATAAAAAAATAAAATAGGTCTGGGGGTGTAGCTTGGAGGTAGAAAGCCCTGGGGTTCAATCCCCAATACCACACACACACACACACACACACACACAAAAAAAAAAAAAATCTCCTAGTACAGTCACATTCTGGGTACGGGAAGTTAGAACTTTGCTATGGTCTGAAGGCGTATGTCTCTCCAAAATTCCTATTCAAAATGTTGAAATCAAACCCCCAATGTGTTGGTAATAAGAGGCAGGGTCTCTGGGAGGTAACTAGGTGGGGGGGTTCTCTTATAAGAGGTGAGAAGAAGCTCATCTGCCCTTCCGCCCTTCTACCAAGTGAAGACACTGCAAGAAGGCACCGACTGTTTTTGAGGCAGACAGCAGCCGTTTCCAGACACCAAATCGACTGGCTTCTTTAAACTATGAGCAATAAACTCCTATTATTTATTAATTACCCAGGCTAAGTACTTGGCTATAGCAGCCCAAGCAGACTAAGGCAGATTTTAGCATAAGAAGTTGGAGCGACAACTCAGCCCATAGGGAGCAAGGGAGTCGCTCTGCGCCTCTCCTTTATGAAAACTCTTTCAGATTTCACTGTCAAAGTTTCCCTGCCTCGCGAAATTCACAACATGCGCTTCAATGAATGATGTAATACAGTTTTGGTTTTAAACCCTTTTCCAAGATAATAATCCATGAATTATACTATACATTACCTGTTAACAATAAATCCTGTTCCACTCGTAGTTCACGAAACAGAAGAATCAAATCAACAGCCACGCCGATCGTATCCAGGTTTCTGTTATCAGGTTTTAAAAAGACAAAATTAGACATGTGCTCTTTCCTAAAACTGCATTTCAAACAATGATTTAACACACAAAGCTGAGACTACATGTTAAGAGTTCCTGTGGTGGGCAGAATAATGGCATCTATATCCTAATCCCCCAAATCTGCGGATATGTTACATTATGTGGCAAGCGGGCCATTACAGACAAGACCTCCTTAAGGATCCTGAGATGGGAAGACTGTCCCAGATTATGTGGAGGGCCCGATGTAATCACAAGGACCATTATAAAAGGACACTTAAGGGTCAGAGCCGGCAGGAAGAAGGCCATGGGCCAAGCATGCAACAGCCTGGGGGAGCTGGGAAGGCCCCAACACCCCAGCAGGGACAGCCGCATCCACCCACCACTGACTTCTCGATTTCTGACAATAAATGTGACTGTTTTGAAGCACTACATTTTTGTTAATTAGTCACAGCAGCAAAAGGTAACTAATATAGATGCGGGTGGCAGAGGTGGGGTGCTGCTATAAAAAAACGCCTAGAAATGTGGAGGAGGCTTTGGAATTTGGCAATGGGCAGCGGCAAGAATTCTGAGCATGACAGAAAAGCCCCCCTTGCGTTGACCACTGTTGGTAGGACAGTGGTCCCTGAGGCGCTGCTGGCGAGGGCTGAGGAGACGAGGCCTGTCAGTGCCAGGAGGAAAGGCGACCCAGCCGTGCAGCAGCCCGGACGGCGGGTGGAAAGACAGAGAAGGGGGGCGTCTAGATGGCCCTCGGTCGTCTCATGTCTGCCTGGCTCTGGCCGCAGATGCCTGGCTTCTAGTTTCACAGGTAACAGATGAAGAGGAATGCTGCCCCAGGATGGACCGCACCCAGAGTTTCCGATGGAATTTAGATGATTAGACGATTAGATTTAGCACTCCTTAGCTCATGAGACTTAGAGGACATTCTAGGTTGATGCTGTAACGGTTGAGAATTTGGGGAGCCTTGGGCTGGGACGATTGTGTTCTGTGTGTGCCACTGATGCGAACGTTTAGGAAGCAAAAGGTGGCTGTGGTAGGCAAAAGAATGGTCCTCTGAAGATGTCACTATCCAAAACCCCAGACCTGGAAAAATGCTGCCATAGATGGCAAGAGATGCGGCACAGTGAGTCTAGCTTGCCTCTGTCTAGGGCTCCTGGCACAGGGCTCCTAAAGCCCCCCAACTTGCTTGTTCTTCATAACAAGCCCCTTGGTGACCTGCATTTATGCTAATGAGGAAGCGCAGGCTCAGCTTCAGGGTAGAGGCTGGGTGCCCAAGGAACCAACCATGCGGCAAGAGGGTGGAACTTTCTGCCCCACCTCTGGCTTGGGGGGCCAGAGAGTGACTAAGACCAAAGTCAAATACCAATGACAAATGATTTAATTAATCATGCCTGCATAACGAAACCTCCACAAAAATCCCTGGACAATGGGGTTTGGAGAGCTTCCAGGCTGGTGAACTCGACACGCTGTCAAGAGGAGGGCACCCCACCCCATGCCTCGCCCGGGATCTCTTCCACTGATGCCCCTGAGGTGTATCCTGCACAACACACCCGTGGCAGGGAATAAACTGCTCCCCTGGATTCTGTGAGTCACTCTGATGAATTATTATTGAGGGGAGACAAAACAAACCCCAATTTTATAGTCAGCTGTGCAGAAATATGGGGATCCTGGGCGCCCATTTCCAGCTGCATCTCAAGTGGGAGCAGTCTTCTGGACTGAGCCTGTAAGCCATGGAATGTGACACCCTAATCCTGGTAGACAGTGTGAGGACCAAGTGAACTGCAGGACACCCCTCTGGTGTCAGAGAATCCGAACTGAGTTGGTTTCAGAAAACACAAGAAACTTTTTAGATGTGGTCACACTAACGGTTTTGAGATGAGATGCTCAGATTATTCTGTTATCTGGCTGGGCCTAATCTTAAGAATGATCCTCCTGACAAGAACGCAGGAGGGTCAGAGTCAGGAGAGATTGTTACAGGCCATCCTGTCACTCTGACGATGGAGAATGGGGCCATGAGCTAAGGAGAGCAGGCGGCCTCCAGAAGCTACAAAAGACAAGGAAATGAATTCTCCCCAAGGGCCTCCGCAAACAACCAACCCTGCAGATACTCTGACTTGAGGCCACTGAGACTGGTTTGGACTTAGGACTGCCAGGGGTGTAAAATAACATATTTCCCTCTCTCTCTCTCTACCCCCAGCCCTTCTTTATTTTTTATTTTGAAACAGGTTCTCACTAAGTTGCTGAGGCAGGCCTGGAACCTACGATCCTCCTGTCTCAGGCTCCCAAGTCCTGAGATTACAGACATGTGCCACCAGGCCAGCAGCTCTCTGTTATTATAAAGCCCTAAGTTTGTGGTAATTTGTCACAGTAGCAACAGGACACTAATACAGTGACTTCTTCATTTTTCCTCAGCATGAATCAGAGTTAAGCTATGACTCTCACTCCTAAAGAGACAGATCCTGATCTGCAGGGATCAAATTCCAGAACCCTGTGTGAAGCCCAGTTTTAATGAGAGGAGCTCTCAGGTGTGCAGGTGTGCACCCCCAGGCCAGGTGGTCAGAGCCAGGCAGACGACCGTGGAGGAAGAGCTCGGCGCCAGCTTCCTGCTTTTGCTCCTACACCGTGGTTGTCAGGCGACAGGGCCTGCTGCCTCTCTCTATAGGGCCAGAGCACCAAGAACAAGTTTTGCTTTTTCAAATGTCTGGGGGAAATAATCAAAAGAATACTATTTCATAACATAATAATTTTATGAAATTTATTGTTCAGAAATGAAGCTTTACTGGGGTACAGCCACACTCATTCATTCACATGCTGTCTACGGCTACATTCATGCTACCACAGGAGAGCTGAGATCTCCAACAGTGGCCACAAGGCCCGCAAATGAGCCGGCCCTTTTCAGAAGCGGCACAGGACCTCTGCAGTGGGTTTCCATTTACACGCAGAGCTAGCTGCTTTCAACAGTTTTCCTCAAGTACTTCCTGAAGTTTCACATGACCCCGATCGCTTTGCTGTCCTACATCCCATTCCATACCAAACGATCTAGGTGTTAGTGGCATGCACCTCTCGCTTAACTGTTTAATTAATAATCAAGTACTAGAAAGATCTATAGAGGTTGCAATCTGAATTGGAAACAATGGCTTGGAAACACTGGCTTTAGTTAAAGTTAGCTGCAAAGTCCTTACTGGAATTTGTTGTTTCTGACTCAAAATTGTTTTCTAGGAGCTAATGCCCTAAATGGTTGGAATTTCCCTTTGAAAATCAACAGTGAAGAATATAATCCCAGAAACTAAGAGACAGAAAAACTAACACCCTTAATAATGTTCATTTTCATCTCCGCCACCCCTCACTCGCACGTGGTAAAGAGCTGCCACCACGCACTGCACCTCCGCTTTGATGGTCAGGCCAAGGGAATGCCGGGGTTTTATTTGCTGTAGTGCTTATTTTTGTAATGTTTGAATGTTTATAGTCTGCATATATTACTCAAAAAATAAAACTGTCTTAAGAAGAAAGTAGTATCTCCAGGCATGGTGGCGCACGCCTATAATCCCAACAACTCGGGAGGCTTAGGCAGAAGGATCACAAGTTCAAGGCCAGCCCAGGCAATTTAGTGAGCACCTGTCTCAAATTAAAAAAATAAAAAGGACTGGGCATCTAGCTCAGTGGTAGAGCATTCCTGGACTCAATCTCCAATGCTGCAAAAAGTAAAGGAAAGAAAGTAATGTCATCTCGGGCTGGTGCTGTACAGTCAGTCCCCAAACAGGACGGAAACACCGAGCACCTGCCGTCTGTGTGCACAGGCGCCGGCAGGCGTTAGGTGTCAGCAATCTCATCTACCCCCACAGCCATCCTGCGGGAAGATGGGAGAAACTCGACACTCAGA
Organism: Glis glis; assembly: GCA_004027185.1. Classification (NCBI taxonomy): domain Eukaryota; kingdom Metazoa; phylum Chordata; class Mammalia; order Rodentia; family Gliridae; genus Glis; species Glis glis. The sequence continues at coordinate 38,183 of PVJS01009970.1, forward strand.
ACAGCCACGTCCCCGTACCGCAAAAAAAAAAAAAGAACAGCCACGTCCCATCCAGGAACTATGGAAAGGACGAGCAGTCCTAGGCGACAGGGCCAGTGTGCAGTCCTCGGCACAGGCATGGCCACCTGCGTTCCAGCTTAAGCCTAGAGGCACGTGTCTGGGGAACATTCCCAGGCCCCTTCACTGAATCAGTGAGTGGCCCTAAGATGAGTTCTTTTACCTCTCTGAGGCAGAGCTGCTTCTTTTATGAAAATGGAAAAATAGTAGCACACTATTTCTCTGGTTTGTTCTAAGGATTAAAGAAGATACTGCAGGTAAAGCTCCTGGACAAAGCCTGGTGCCGGGGTTCACTTCCTCCCCACCCACCGGGCCCAGCGAGGCAGAGATGTGTTCACAGGCCACTGGCCACCTCTGTTCTGAGCGCTGCTGCCCCGCTCCCACCACACTGGAGCACTTCCCACCCGGGAAAGCACAAAAGAGAACCAGCCTTCTACCAGACATGGTGTCGCATGCCTAGAATCCCAGTACTTGGGAGGCTGAGAGAGGGATGGCTGGTTTGAGGCCAATCTCAGCAATTTAGCGAAACCCTTAGCAACTTAGCGAGGCCATGTTTCAAAATAAAAACTAAAATTGGGCTGAGGGGTCTATCCCAGAGGTAGAATGCCCCTGGGTTCAATCCCCAGTACCAAAAATAATAAAATAAAATAAAACTAGACTTCTGGCAGGACACTTCTAGCATATAACTAGTTATATTTTAAAATAGTAACTATTATTAGCAAGATTATTGTTTCTATCCACTCTTCTTGCAAATGGGTGGTAGTTTTGATTTAGCACTGAAGTTGAACAATTTTAGCCTTTTTCCTCCTCCTTTGATCTTGAAAATCCCATTAATCATGTTAAAGCCTGGGGTAGAAGGCTGTCTAGGCAGCAAAGGGAGTTCTTCAAGTGGCTCTGGACTAGCCGGGCCTGACCCAGCAGAGCAGGGACAGGGAGGCCCAGAGGCACGTCTACCTGCAAGTCTCAGAAAGAAAGGTGAGCACCCTGCTGTGGCTTCTGACTTCAAGTAAAAAAATTTTTTTTTTTTGCGGTACCAGGGATCGAACGCAGGGGTGTTCTACCTCTGCGCTACGCCCCTGGCCCTATTTTTTATACTTTATTTTGAAACTAGGTCTCACGAAGTTGCGGAGGGCCTCACTAAGTAGAGAGAGAGAGACGGAGAGAGAGAGAGAGACAGGGAGGGAGGGAAGGAGAGAGAACGCGCGCATGCGCGAGCTGAGGCTGGCCGCGAACCCGGATCCTCCGGTCTCCGCCTCCCAAAGTACTGGGATTACAAGCATGCGCCACCACGCCCGGCTCAAGTAAAACTTTTTAATAAAGCGGGGCATGGTGGCACACCCCTGTAATCCCAGTACTTGGGAGACTGAGACAGGAGGATTGCAGATTCAAAGCCAGCCTCAGCAACTTAGTGAGGTTCTCAGCAACTTAGCAAGGCCCCGTTTCCAAATAAAAAAATAAAATGGGGCTGGGGGTGTAGCTTGGAGGTAGAATGTCCCTGGGTTCAATCCCTCATTGCCACAAAAAAAAAAATTTTTTTAATAAGCATTTTCCAAGCTGGGCACAATGATCCCAGCAACTTGGAGGGTAAGGCAGAAGAATCTTGAGTTCAAGGTCAACCTCAGCAACTTAGCAAGATCTTGTCTCAAAATAAAAATAAAAAGGACTGGGGATGTAGCTCAGTGGGAGAGTACCCCCGAGTTGAATCCCCAGTATCACAAAATAAGCAAGTAAGTAAGTAAGTAAATAAACAGCAGATCACAAATCAAAGAGGAAAGATGCTCAGCTCTAGGAGGAAAAGAGTAACATGTAAAAGAAAAAACAGCATAGGGCAACTGCCTTGGTCATTGCTTAACCACTTTTAAAAATACGCAAATTATAAAAGAGATGGAAGTGGTGCTTGGAGTTTTATACAATCTTAAGGAAAGACAGATCATCTTGGAAATTTACAAAACATGCTTTTCGTTCAAGTAAACACAAGGATAACTAATTAAAATAGAGTAACTAAGACATTTACAACAAAGAGAAGTGAGGACTAGGACTACATGTGAATTTATGCAAGCAGAATTTCAAAGCACTATTATGTACAAAATCAAATACCTCAAAACATGTTATAAATACAAATAGGAAATCTAAGCCCTAATGTGAAACACGCTGTTACATGCTGTACCATCATATACGCACCTAAGCGACTCCACAGGTATAAAGTATAGAGGAATTCTCCCCTACAGAGGTACAGGACAGCCCTATGAAAACAATGGGTGAACTACAAGGCCAAAATAAGTTCTAACAGATACACCGGGACGACAGAAGCAGCACCCGCATACACAGAGAAATACACAGGGTGTATATGTCACCACAAGCAGTGCTACCTGATTGAGTTCTGGTTCACAGAGCACTCGATACACGCATTCCGGAGACACCTGAAGCATTCTGTGATCAACTGCAGACTGGAAGCCAGATGCTCCACTTGCGATGGGTCCTGGCAGGCCAGCTCAACGGCATGAGAAGATTTCTTTAAGATATCCAGGACTCTCTGGAAGATGGTCCTGGGCGCTGTTTCTCTGCAAAAAGATAAAATTGTTACAAACCCGAAAATAAGATTCTAATTTCCAAATGTCCTGGTCAAAACTGCTTTACCTCCCTCTGGGGAGACTGGGATGGATTTGCCTGTTCAGCCCCTTCACTACAACACAGACAGACGACGGAGCTGCACAGGCTGCGTGCCTACTACGCGCAGGCACTGCTCTCAAGAGTTGCACAGACTGTGTGCCTACTACGCGCAGGTACCTCTCTCGGAGCTACACAAACTGCATGCCTACTATGCGCAGGTACTGCTCTCAGAGCTGCACATACTGTGTGCCTACTATGCGCAGGTACTGCTCTCAGAGCTGCACATACTGCGTGCCTACCACGCGCAGGCACCGCTCTTAGAGCTGTACAGACTGCGTGCCTACTACGTGCAGGCATTGCTCAGCCCTCCTGTGCACTCCCTCCCAATCCTCACCACAGCCCCTCAGGCCAGCACTGTCCTCTCCAGTTACTGATAAGGTAAGTGAGGCAGACAAAAGGGGAGGTAACCAGCCCCCATCACTGGGCCAATGCCTGGGAGAGCCGTACTGACTAAAGCACTCTGACCCCCCCATTGCATGTGGGGGGTACGGAGGATCACACCCAGGGGCACTCTACCTCTGAGCTATACCCCCACCCCTTTTCATTTATTTTGAAATATGGTCTCTCTAAGTTGCTGAGGCTGGCCTCAAACCTGTGGTCTTCCTTTCTCAGTCTCCAAGTACTGGGGTCACAGGTGTGTGCCACTGGACCAGCTTGACCCCAGTATTTCCACCCTGTGACAGCCCAAATTCAGTTCAGGTGACTGTTCATTGTATGAATCTGCCCTGCCACCACATTCACCTAAGCTCCATTAAGAGAGCTGACCGACATTCACGCAGGACTGCCTACACGAGTGTATCACCCGCTGCCTGGACATGGTACGATCTGCAACACAAGCACCCACTTCTACAAATTCAGCCACACGGACGGGAGGGAGACGGGGCAGGGCGGGGTGTCACTTCCCACCAGGAATGTACACCTAGGGAGAAAGATGAGTCTGTGAATGCTCCCCCGGGCACCGCAGGCTGCCGCTCCCGCCAGAGTACTGCCTGCACGGGCTGTCAGTCCAGAGCGCTGAAGAATTTCTTACGTGCAATTTGGCACCTAAATGCAAGCCAACTTCCTCATTCCATAGATCCCCTAAGGGAACAGCAATCCATTCTAATGTTCAAGAAAAAATCGCCATGTTGGACGCTTTAAGAGACTTTCGCAGATGACCCTGACCACAGGGACAGAACTCCTCGGTTCTCTCCGTGGAATCACAGGACCCTACGTTTCAGACCACGAAGAAGCTGTGGGGTAACCCTGAACTCGTGACACTGAGCTGCTGGGGGACACGGAAGGCAAGCAACAGCTGTCCCCTTCCTTTCCAGGGCCGGGAGATGCTCCCTCTGAGCTTTGGCACCAAGACTTCCTGTACACCACGTGCTGTGTGCTTGTCTTATGGGAGACATCGGAAATCACATGGCTTGCCATGTTTTCCTCTCTGTCTGGGACTTTGATAAGTCTGGAGTCAAATTCGTGGCCCACATTAACAGCAGTATGAATCCTCGTTTTTCCTGCCTGGCTCCCCTCTTTTTTTGGCAGTGCTGGGGATTGAATCCAGGGCCTCACACTTGCTAACCAAACGCTTTACCACTGAACGACACACCCAGCCCCTCCCTTATCTTTTGTTTTTTTAATTCTAGTTTTAATTCATGTCACATTTGTTTTGGGAAAGAGGCAGAATAAAATCAATTAAAAATTGGGAAGCACACACGAAATAATCAGCTTCAATCACCCCCACTCAGCCCTCTTTCTAAGTGTGTGGCATGAAACTGTGACCCAGGGTCTCAGCGATTGAGTGACCAAGTAAAAACGTGAAACTCAAGGGTACAACATTAACCTGCCTCACCAACTATATGAAACAACTAGGGACACAAGACATTTTCAGGGACAATGCCGCCCTGCTGAGAATATTCACAAACACTCCCAGGACAGCACTCAGGAGCACCAAGTACACTGCAGGAAACACCCAAGGACTTAACACACTGTGAAGAGTGCCAGGAATGACCACAACTCCTGTAACAAAGAGTAAGTCTCATTACTTCTATCTGTTCCACTGCATAAAGCTTTAATGAATGTATTACTTAGTCTTGCCTCTTAAAGTAAGAGTTCTACAACCTGACTCATCTAGAGTAATGCTCAGGCAGCTGAGCAACGTGGACTTGCACTGTGATAAAGAGGCTGGTGGTAATTCTTCAGCCAGTCCTCCGTACTGTGCCTCCACGGGGCACCACTGTCCCACTGGGAACGGTCTTCCTTTGAAGACCGGGTCATTCCTTGGAATCTGCTTCACTCAAAACGACATCCAGCACAACAAATGCTTTGGAATCCAACTATGGCAGCAGTCTAAACAAAAGGGAAGAGCCAGGCATGATGGTGCACGCTTGTGATCCCAGTGCTTGGGAGGCCGAGACAGGAGGATCACAGGTTCCAGTGAGGCCCTCCACAACTTACTGAGTGTTGGAAGCCTTAGTCATCAGCTCTGAGGTCACCTTGGTCCGGCTTTGGAGGGCCACAAACCGCCCACCCAAGTGGAAATTAGTTTGCACCAAGCAAGTTTCCAAGGACCAAATGAAACCGATAAGCAGGGACCCTGACTATAGGCAGAGACCCTGACAATGTCCTTATCTCCCAGAATTTTACCCTTTCCTTCCCTGATTCATCCGTGACTTCCTTGATGTTTTTCCCTGACTCATCCCAGGACTGCTTTACTGTCTTCTGTGATTAATCATTTTTTACAATGTTTTGGTTAAAACCCTTAATAAAAGGAAGACACTGGTGAAAGGAGGGCAGGAGAACTCTGTCTCCTCTCCAACCGCCCCATTTCTCAAAAAATTACTCTGACTCCATGTCATTCATGTGAGAGACTTCTAATCTCATCTATCCATCAACAACACCATCTGCAACAAGTGAGACCCTGTTTTAAAAAATAATAATAAAATAGGGCTAGTGGTGTAGCTCAGAAGTAGAATGCCCCTGGGTTCAATCCCCAGTACCAAAAAAAAAAAAAGAATAAAAACTTTGTTCTTAAGAGAACTGATATTCTGACCATACAACAATTAGTTAAGTTCATGAAGCACCCTGTGAACTATCCCAATGTCATATGTTATTTTGTCATACATGCACTGTTCCTTTATTATTTTTAACAAAAAAAAAAAAATATATATATATATATATATATATATAACTGAACTAAAGCCAACCAAACGATTCCTGAAATCCAAATAACTATTTTTTTTTTTTTTGCAGTACTGGAGATGGAACCCAGGGGCATTCTACCTCCAAGCTACACTCCCCAGCCCTATTTTTTTTTTTATTCTTTATTTTGAAACAGTATCTCACTAAGTTGCAGATGGCCTCACTAAGTAGCTGAGGCTGGCCACAAAACCTGGATCCTCTGGTCTCAGCCTCCCAAGTACTGGGATTACAAGCGTGCGCCACCATGTCCGGCTTCCAAATAACTATTAATAGCTATTAGAAAATAAGCAATTCAGGAGGCTGAGGCAGGGTGATCACAATTTTGAGCTCAGCCTGGGCAACTTAGCAAGACCCTGTATCAAACTAAAAAGGGCTGGGGTTGCTCAATGGTAGAGCCCCTGGGATCAATCCCCAATACTGAAAATGCTTCTGAAGACTCACAGCCCTGGTGACACTCCTCTGCCACAGCAAGCGAGCTGGCTCCTGTCTCTATGTCCCCCGGAACCCTGTCCCCAAGACAGGAAGAACCCAGCACATCAGTACTATCTGCCTGCCTTCTCTCCCCAGCTGGACTCTACATCCCTGAAGAACAAAGGAGCTCCCACCCAATGACCGCGGCCACTAGTCGTGTTGAACTCGCTACTGCTTCACCTTCTCCACAGCCTTGAAAGAAAACTAATGGCATTACAGATCCAAAGGGTTCCTAACGCACTACTGTCTGCAAAGCCTGTGTTCACCATGAACACAACACGAGCCAGGCGTGGTGGCACACGCCTGTAAGCCCAGTACTTGGGAGGTTGAGATAGGAAGATTGAGGGTTCAAGACCAGCCTCAGCAAACTTGGTGAGACTCTCAACAAGCTAGTGAAACCCTTTATCAAAACAAAAAATAAAATAGGGCTGGGGGTGTAGTTCAGAGACAGAATGCCTCTGGGTTCAATCCCCAGTACCAAAAAAAAGACAGCGCAGAGCAGCTAAATATGTGTGATGACTAACGACAACCAAACAGCTAGTAAAGATCAGTCACTCGTCCTCTATCACAAGCGTTATTAATAATAACTGCTGTCATTTCTGCTTTAACCAAACTAACAAAAGTATTCACAAAGACTTTAAAAAGCTTAGCTTTCATTCACAGAACGCAGAAAGTACTTACAAGGACAATTAAAATTCAACCGTTAGACATTCCTATTAGATAGGAATGCATACCCTGAAGACAATGTATAAATGAAATGTTACATTACAGAACAAAAAAAAATCCCTTGATTTACACAAAAGGTAGAATTTCATTTCCTTCAAGTTTGAACAGATCTGTAGGTTTAATCTTGGCAAGTCCTGTTTGAGTAAAACTTCAAGAAAACTACCTGTGATTCTATGTCACGGGTTAGATGGGACTGCGACACACTGTGTATACACACATTTGCAGTTAATTCACCAGGTGGGACCTCCTACTGAAAAGGAAGCTAAATGCTAGTCATTGTAATGCTGCGACTAAGACGCCACACTTGTTAAAAGATTTATTCTAATACCTTCCAGTTCATTAAAAGCTGGCATGTGTGGTTTAAGGTAGTTTAACCACTGTCACTGAGAAAAATGATTAAAATACACACAAGTTCAGAGATTAAAATAACAATCTCTGGTTGTTATTTAAAACCATAAACCTTGTTCACTGATTTGACCGGGCTAGATTGATCAAAAACAGAAAATAAAAACATTTCTATCTCCTGCCACAGTAGCCTAGGGCGAAATGTTGAAATCCATCTTTGCAGAACTCCGGCCTCTCCTTTGTGCTCTCCCCCCCCCTCTGTCACACTGCGGGCTCTGAAGGTGTCCCTGACAGCTTGAGCCCATCCGTTTTGCAGGGTCGCAAATTTTTTCTAAATAGGGCCTCACAGTAAATAGTTTAGGCTTTGCTGGCCAGAAAGTGTCTGCCACAACGTTTTGAGCCTGTCCTTGTAGCACAAAAGCAACCACAGGTGATATCTAAACCAAAGATTCTCCACGTCCAAGACACCACCCCACCTGGGGGCTGGACCAATCCAGAGAGGTGGTAGTAGCTTCGGATGCAATGGGTGGGGGGTGTTGAATAAAAATAAGGGGGTGTGGAAGTACCAAGGAGGGCACTGAGTAATTTTTTTTCTGAAAAGGGGTGGTAAGCCAGTAAGCTTGGCAGTATCTGATCTAAACAAATAAATGCGGCTGGGTTCTAATAAAACTCCTGCGGACACCAAAATTTAAAGTTCATATAATTTTCATGTGTCATGAGATTTTATTTTTCCCCAACCACTTAAAAATGTAAAAACCATTCTTAACTCATGGGCCACAATAAAACAGGTTGTGGGCCAGATGTGGCCACAATCTGGCAACCCCTGTTTTAATAAGTTCCAAACATACCAGTCCTCTCCTGACCCCAAAAATCACATGCTTCCCCCTCTCCCATTGTCCTCACCACGTTCAAACTTCATTTCTCGTCAGAGCCAACAGCTCAAAGGCATGAGCTGAGCGGAAGGAGGAAGGAAAGGTGCGAGTGGCTGAGGGGGAACTGGACTGCTGGGCTGGGAGCCACGGCCCGGAACAGAAGTGGGTAGAACGGACACCTGGCTAATGACAGGGCGGGCGAGGAGGATGCGCAGGAGAAGCGGCACATCTGTGCTTGAAGCAGCGACAACTGGTATCCACCGGGAAAAGCTAAAGCGGGTCCTGACCACACCAGACCCACAAAGTAGCTCCAGGGGTGTTTAAGAAAATGCAGAGGACAAAACCATTAAACTCTGGAAGAAAAGATATGGAGGATGTCTTTAGAATCTTAGGAAGAAAAAGACTTCGTATTAAGAAATGTTTTTTGTTCTGTTTTGTGGTACTGAAGATCGAACCCAGGAGCATTCTACCTCTGAGCTATACTCCGAGTCCAATTTTTTTTTTTTGAAACAGGATCTTACTAAGTTGCAGAGAGGCTCGCTAAGTTGCCAAGATTGGCCTTGAACCAGTGATCCTCCTGTCTCAGCTTCCCAAGTACTGGGATTACAGCCATGCACCACTGTGCCTGGCTTTATTCTTTATTTTGAAACAGGGTCTCACTAAGTTGCTGAAGGCCTTGCTAAATTGCTGAGGCTGGCCTTGAACCTGTGATCCTCCTGTCTCAGCCACCCAAGTATGGGGATTACAGGCATGCACCACCATACCTGGCTAAGAACTGTATTAAAAACCTTACTTCAAAAATAACATTTGAAGCCAGGATCACAGGTTCAAGGACAGCCTCAGCAATGTAGCGAGACTCTCAGCAACCTAGAGAGACACTATTTCAAAAACAAAAAATAAAAAAGGGTTGGGGATATAGTTCAGAGGTAGAATGCCCCTGAGTTCTGTCCCCAGTACCAAAAAATAAAATAAAATAATAAAACAATATTTGAGCCAGGCGTGGTGACCCAAACCTGTAATCCCAGCAACTCAGGGAGGCTAAAGCAGGAGGATCACAAGTTTAAGGCCAGCCAGAGCAACTTAGCAAAACCCTGTCTCAAAATAAAAAATAAAAAGGGTTGGGGGTGTAGCTCAGTGGTAGAGCGCCCCTAGTTTCAACTGAGGAAAAAAAAGGTGGGGGGGGGGGAATTTGTGCCCAGAACTGAAGAAGATGAGGAAGCCAACTATTCCCCTTCCTGGATGGAGACAAGGACACATCTGACATGTTGTAGGAAAGGGAGGGGCCAGCCTGGATGAGCCCATGAGCAACGAAGCAGTGCAGGTCAGAGGTGGGAGGGGCCGCTGGAAGGATGGATGGCGCTCTTAGGCTCTGGCAGGGGGTGGCAGCACCTCCCTTACATTTTCAAAGACTCCCTCTGGTTACTCTGTAAAGAACTGATCACAGGGCGAGAGATCAAGACACCAAGACACCAGGTAGGAGGCTTGGCAGAGGATACACTAAGCAGTGATCACACTGGATACACTGGAAGGTAGAGTCAATCGGATTTGACGACAAATTGCTATGATGGGCACGTGAGAAAGCGTAGGCAAGGATGACTCCAGAACTCTGGCTGCACAACAAATGAACAGATGTAGTTGTTGTTTATGGAACGAGAAGTAGAGATGACTATATGGCTACTTGGGGGGGTGAAAGGATCAGCAGTTTGGCTTGGGATGTTAAATTTGGGGTGCCTATTAGAAACAAGTAGAGGGCCTGGGGATGAGGCTCAGTGGTAGAGCACTTGTCTAGCGTACACGAGGCCCTGGATTCAAAGCCCAGAACAGGGAAGAGAGGAGAGGAGAGGATACCAGTAGAAATGTAGCGTACGCAGGTGAATAGGCAGATCTAGAGAGAAAAGTCCAGTTAAAGAAAGATGTGGGATTTGGGAGGCAGAGGCCGGAGGATCCGGGTTCGCAGCCAGCCTCAGGTCTCTCGCTCTCTCTCTCTCTCCCTGTCTCTCTCTCTCTCTCTCTCTCTCTCTCTCTCATTCTTTCCTTAGTGAGGCCCTCTGCAACTTCGTGAGACCCGGTTTCAAAATAAAGTATACAAAAAAAATAGGGCCGGGGGTGTAGCGCAGAGGTAGAACGCCCCTGCGTTCAATCCCCAGTACCACAAAAAAAAGAAAGATGTGGGAGAGTCACAGTCACCAACAGATGGGAAGGCCACCAGAGTAAACGGAATCGCTGTGGGATGAGGCACAGGGAGAAAGAAGCCCGAGGAGTGGGTTCTGGGGTCCGAGAAAGAGCATGGCTCAGGGAAAAAAGGGAGAGAGTTTTCTTAGGATGGTCTGTAAACAGATGAGAATAAGCCAATAGAAAGGGTAAAACTGGTGATTTAAAAGAGGAGAATAAGCCGGGCGTGGTGGCGCACGCTTGTAATCCCAGTACTTTGGGAGGCGGAGACCGGAGGATCCGGGTTCGCGGCCAGCCTCAGCTCTCTCACTCGCTCTCTCCCTGTCTCTCTCCCTGTCTCTGTCTCTGTCTCTCTCTCTCTCTCTTTCTCTCTCTCTCTCTCTCTCTCTCTCTCTTTCTCTATTTAGTGAGGCCCTCCGCAACTTCGTGAGACCC
>PVJS01009971.1:0-49108 GCA_004027185.1 Glis glis
CCCCTGGGTTCAATCCCTAGTGCAATGGAGGGAGGGAGGGAGGGAGGGAGGGAGGGAAGGAGGGAGGGAGGGACCAGAAAATACCAATAACCGTCCCCCACATCCTGGACGCCCTCAACTGGCCAGCTCCCTCCATGTCAGCCCAGCTCCCTCCATGTCAGCCTTTTATCCGTGTGATCTGACTCATGCTGACTCAGCCGACTTTATTTTGTACTTGACAGACCTAATTGAAAGTAATTAAAGAGGCCTTACCCATGGTCCAGTGGGGCATGGACGCTGAAATGACAGCAGGAGCCTCCTCCTCGGAGCTTGCTTCTTGGAGAGATGGGGGGCTGTGGGCGGGGTCCGGGCCCCCCCAGGCAGGGCCCTTCAATGATGAGGGGGCATGGAGCCCTTAGCTGGAGTCAGCAGCCTAAGCCCTCAGAGGAGGCATCTCATTGACAGCCTTGAGGGGCTCCTGCATTGATCGATAGCAGCGTTCCCCCTCTGCCTCTGGCTAAAAGCTAAAGAGACGGGCTGGTGCATATGCAATCACTCCAATTTAATTATATATCACATTGATTTTTAATTAGAACTCTGGCAAGGGCCTCGTGTATTAAAAATATACATATTTCAACTGGTAAGTGCGTTTCAGCCAGTCCATCAAGTCATTTAAAATGCACCGCTCCTTCTGACCTCTGACCCTTCTGGTGCAAGGAAACCTTAATGCTACCCTGGTCGTGAGGGCGGAGACCTTGGAACAGGCTCACATTTCTCCAAACTCTTACATTCTGTCCTTCCGTGTGTGAGAGAGACACCTGGAGAAGCAACAGGGAGGGGCTTCTGTGTTTCTAATTAATTCCAATTAACACTGGGGAAGGTGCCAGGGGCTCCGATCCCTGACCAAGTCTCTCAGAGGAGGGTCCACAGACAGCCTGGCTCTTGGATCACTGTGGCACCTAAGCTTCTCTCATCCGACCCCGACTTCCAGCACAGCGGGGATGCTCAGAGCTCCCAGCACAGAGAAATGGCCTGTTGGTGCTTATGCATGCATGGAAGGCTTTGGAGACATCAGCCTCGACCTCCGAAATCCCCAGGCTTCTCTTCAAAGCTGGAACCTCTACAGGGAGTTCAACCCTGCCAACACCTTGGTTTCTGCTAACTGAAACCCATAATGGACTTCTGGCGGAAGAATAAATTTTGAACTTCTACAGGAGAATAAATTTGCCTTAAGCTGCCACTGTGGTATTTTGTTACAGCAGCTGTAAGAACCTAATACAGATGTCTTGGAATACAAAGGTGGAGATGGGAAGAACATGGAGCTCACGCTGGAGAACTCCTGGGTGGCTTCCCCAGGCACTGGGTAGAAGCAAGCCTCTTCTTAGACTGGAAATTCAGCCTTCAGCTGCTATAAGACACAGTTAGCAGCTTTTTGATAGGAAATGGCCAGACTTTAGGTTGTAAGTTGCCTCTTCTTTACTTTCCTCTCTGTTTTGCCTGAGGCCTTGAAGTAGCAGAGTTCCTGGGTTATGTCACTGTATTTAGAGAGAGCCAATCTAGTTGGAGAAAGTCAGGACCAAATGGAATCAAAGCTCACTGAATGAAACCAAGCGACAGAACAGACAAGAAGCACAACCTCTAATTCTTCCATGTCCCCTCACCGCTCACCTCTGCCCATTCCCCCTTCTCCTGGCTTGGCTGTTGTCTGAGAAGAAACTACATTTTCCTGCTTGGTTTCTGTGTTGTTGAGTTTGCTGGCAGATCACAAAAGGCAAATGAAGTAGAAGGAGATGGAAAAGAAGTCAGTATTGATAAAAATTCTGCAGCGCCCATCCAATCTGCTGCATTGATTAGAATACCGTTAGGATCAGAGGATTTTTTACACCCTTAAAACAAAAGGGGTTTAGCACAATTTCCTCTAAAGTCTGTTCCTTCTTTCTCAGCTAGAGGTGATTTCACACTCACTGGTAGTGTTGAAAAACCTCTTAAAACAAATGAACCAAAAATTGAAATAGAGCATATTCCTCCTATCTGGAAAATGAGACCAATGAAACATAGCGCTCTGCCAGGTTCTTAATGAGACAAAAACCTTTGAGTGTTATAAAAACAAGGAATAAGAGCGCAGTTAACCCCACCAATTTCCTAATTCTTTGCCCTTATTCCCAGAGTATACATTTAAAAATGAGCCATGAGACTGGAGTGATTCTCAAAGTCCTCATTAAGGTGAGTGACTGGCATTGTCTCTCTCTGTCTCTGTAACCTGCAACTGTGAATGAAAGGTGGACATGAGTGGACATGGCTCTTGGGGAAACTTCCCAGGCACATGCTTAACAGTGAGAGGCATTGTGGTGGAGAAGGTGGGGACACCAAGGACTTGGGGTGGGGGTGTTGGGGAAAGTCCAAGGCTGCTGTTTCCATGCACGTCTCCTCTTCTCCTCCTTCCTGTCCTGTCCTATGAATCGGTTGGCGACGGGGAAGTAGACATGTAATCCTTGGGTTTCCAGCTGGGTTGAGGACTGGCAGTCATCCGTCTGTACCAACCCATTGTCTCTGAAAACATTAGAAATATACATTTCAGAAGTTCAAGTCTGGTGTAAAATGATATAAAATGGGAGCGATTCTATTTGATGAAAAGAACCTAAAATTCATGTCAATAGCGTTCCATATGCATGCGTTGTTGAGGGCGCGTGGGATGGCTCCAGTACTCTAACTCAAGAAGCTTTAATCTTCTGTGCGCCGGCTTCTCACAGGAGACACTGCTGCTTTAATCTGCTCTCGATGCCGCCGACGGCCTGGCCACTGCCGTCTTTTTGTATATCAGCTCTTCTCCCATCTTTTTCTCTGGTTGTAGAGTGCTTGAAACCTGATTTCAATATCTAACTTCTTCTCTTACTCCCAGTGCCCCTTAGAAGTGATTTTTCTTTTGGATACTTCAGTGTTCTTATATGAGTGCGAAGGAGTTGAAATGTTTTTGTTCCTATGGTCCAAAAAATTTGCATGGATATAAAGTTCTGAACAGAAAACACATAAATATGCAATATATCTCAAGACATTTTTTTTCCTTTCAAAGTTCATAAATGTTTAGCTTACTTTTTGGTAGTACTGGGGACTGAACCCAGGAGCATTCTACCTCTGAACTACACCCCCAGTCCTTTTACTTTTTGTTTTGAAACAGGGTCTCGTTAGGTTGCCAAGTTGTTGAGCCTGGTCTCGAACCTGCGATCCTCCTGTATCAATCTCCCAAGTGCTGGGATTATAGGTGTGCACCATCACGCCCGGCTAGGTTACTTTCATTTTACTAACTTTTAGGTACAATTAAGATGAAAAGAGCAAAATAGCAAACATCTCATAAGAAATGGCATATTCCTGGATGTTTAGCCTAAATATTTCCAGGCAAGCATCTGAAAGGAAGGCAGTAACTTCACAGTGAAACTCAGGAGGTCTGATGCGGTCGTAGCTAATAGTGGCAAGTGTCCAGTTCATATCAGAACCTGTTATCCTGGAGATTCTCCAACAAATGATGATTTAGGCAATTGTCAATATCAAGTCTCCTCTCTAATTTAGGCCTAATTTTAATTCCTTGGAAAGAACTTGCTGGGCACAGTAGTGCACACCAGGGATCCCAGTACTTTGGAGGCTGAAACAGGAAGATCAAAAGTTCAAGGCCAGCCTGGGAGACTTAGTGAGACCCTGTTTCAAATTAAAAAGTAAAAACTGCTGGGTGTAGCTCAGGGGAAGACTGTCCCACGGTTTTATTCTCTGTACCACCTCAATAATAATAATAATAATAATAATAACATAGAATTTGCTTCTCATTTATTCTCTACCATGAAATAAAATAAACAAAATTTGTATCTTGCTGACATTAAATAAGCCTTCTGGTTCTGGGATTTCTTCTTTTTTTAAATATCCAAGTAGATCTACCTACTCACCCACCCTTCCATACCTATTTGTAAGGAGACATCTAGAGAGTTTTACCTGGAACCAGGTAATTACTACCCAGAGGCTGGGGGCGGGAGGTATTATAAGCCCTCCCACCACCTGCCCGGGATGCACGTGACTAGCGGTGGTGGAGGCCAATTATAACTTCAATACCTCAGTTGATGCAGGTTTAATACACAGGTCCCTCATTTGTTACAACCCTAAACCATAAATAATTTTAATCCTAAACAGCTTGTGCTGCTTGAGAGCTTTGCATGGGCTGCTTGCTTGCTTGCAATTTCTGCAATTTGTCCTTAAAGAGGTGCACACAGCTCTTGATTTCCTTCAGGACCACAGATAGAAGCCACAAATGACTGATTTCATTAGTTTTTCCAAAAACAAGGATGAGGACAAATCGCTCATTGTGTGGTCAGCACTAAGGTCTTCAGGTTATACAGGGAACCTAGCCAACTCTCCAGAACAGCTACTTTAGACCACAGCTGCAGCTAAGAAATCTCCTGGCATGATTAACATATTAATTAATAACCAAGAAGACATAGGAAGATATATATATATATATATATATATATATATGTATGTATGTATTTGCTCCTAAGTGTAATATAATTCCTTGTCTTCACAGCTCAAACTTTTCAAACATGGGTATGGAAAGTAGCAAAGAAGCTGGGCATGGTGGTGCATGTTTATACTCCCAGTACTTGAGAGGCTCAGACAGTAGGATCGCAGGTTCAAGGCCAGCCTCAACAACATAGCAAGACCCTCAGCCTCCTAGAAAGACCCTGTTTCAAAAACAAAAAATAAAAAAGGGCAGGGGGTGTAGCTCAGGGGTAGAATGCCCCTGGGCTCAATCCCCAGTACTGCAAAACAAACAAACATAACAGAGAAAATACTATTCCTTTCCCCATTTTCCACCAACGATTACCTTTTACTTTAATGTCTACCCTGGGCAACAATATACAAATGATTTGGGGATAATGGTGAAGAAATGTTTTGCAAACTTTATCAGAAGAATGTGAATTTCACAATGCATACAGCTTGAATGTTTATAACTGTGGTCAGTCCTCAGATACATACAAACAAAACCCATCATTACAACTGCTATCAGTCCATGGAGGAGTTTCAAATAACTGGGATATTTTGCTAGATTCTACTTTGATCTGAAAGGATCAAGTCACAAGAAAACAGTTTACTTCTGAGGTTTTTAAAGAACCTTAAAAAACATGTCAACCCAGTACATATTCATGTTATCTCTGCTTCCTGCCTCTGGAGACAGCAAAATGGAAGGGAATCGCCCAGGCCTATCAATGCTCCAGCCATAAAAATTGATTCCGAAATGTTTACTCAACCTCTAGTGACTTCTCCACTCTGAATTTTTGGTGGGATTACTATGGTTCCTGTCATTTTATTATTTTCAGCAAATTGTTAAATGTGACTTGTTAGTACACTTTTGTAAGACTTTTTATTTAAATAAATTGACAACTTATAAAACAATCCTTTTGTTGGACCATGAAACTTGTATTTAGTTTGGAAAATATGGTCATTGCAACAATACTAGATGCAATAAATCAGGAGAGGAGAAAATTTTCTATAAACCAAAAAAGTAATCGAGGGATTAGGTGGAGCACACACTAAAACCCTCCACCTTCTGCTCCTAATGTATAGAAATGCTTCCTATTCCAAATACATAAACATCGCAGAAAAATGTCACGTTATCACAAAGAAGAAAAAATACTTGTACTCAGAAGCAAGAAAAACAAGACATATTCATGCTATGTAGGAAAAATAAAAATGCATTACTTCATTAACAAAATAGAGCTGAAGTAAAAATTAGTGAATTAGAATTTAGAAGAGAAAATATTCCAGTCTAGCAGATAAATAAAAATCTGAAAATTATTTTAAATAATAAATTAAAATAGTATCTTAAAACACATAGAAAACAGAATGGGAATTTAATTGACAGATTTCTAGTAGGAGAGTATAGAAAGAATAAAGGAGAGACAATATTTAAAAAAAAAAAAAGACCAGAGCCGGAGTGGTGGCGCACACCTCTAATTATAGCTGGAAGGCTGAGACAGAAGGATCGCAGGTGTGAGTCAGTGTGTGGAAACTTAATGAGACCCTGTTTCAAAAAAAAAAAAAACTAAAAAGGGCTGAAGGCATAGCTCAGAGGAAGAGCACCACTGGGTTCAATCCCCTGTATCACTAAAAAAAATAAAAGAAGAAGAAACAATAAAAAGAAAAACTGGAGAAATTTCTAGGAAAAAAAAAGAGAAATGTATGAGTCATAATAAAAAATACCTACTAGGGCTTAGTAAACTTAAAATATCTATGCATGCTGTTTTTTGTTTTGGGGGGACAGGGAGGCCTGGGGATTGAACTCAGGGGCATTCTATCTCTGATCTACACCCCCAGCCCTTTTTTCATTTTTTATTTTGAAACAGAATCTCACTAAGTTGCTGAGGGTCTCACTAAAATGCCAAGGCTGACTTTGAACCTGCAATCCTCCTGTCTCAGTCTCCCAAGAACTGGGTTTACAGTGTGAGCCACAGCACCTGGCTTATACATGCCATTTTTAAACTGCAGAATTTAAGGATAAAGAGAAAATACTAATAGCTATCACAGAAAAAAACAGAATGCCCCCAAAAGAAACATCACAGCAAACTTCTCATTGACTAAATGCCAGAAAACTAAGTACTATCTATCTAACTAATACTCCTAACTGACTGAAACTCATGTTTTCTCAACTTTCTTTTTTTCATTCTTTGAGGCAGGGTCTCATTGTGTAGATAGGCTGGCCTTGAACTCCTGAGCTCAAGCATCGTCCTGCCTCGGCCTCCCTAGTAGCTAGGACCATAGGCACACACCACTGCACCTGGGAGTCCTCGCTTAAAAGAGCTGAGGCAAAATTACTATGAACTTGGAGCTCTATGCCCAGACTGTCCTTTATAAACAAATGTAGATGGGGTTGGGGCGCACACCTGTAATCTCAGTACTTGGGAGGCTGAGACAGGAGGATCGCAGGTCCAAGACCAGCCTCTGCAACCTAGTGAGACCTTGTTTCAAAATAAAAAGGGCTGGGGCATAGCTCAGAGGTAGAACGCCCCTGGTTTCGAGCTCCATCCAGAACTACCAAAAAAAAAAAAAAAAAGACTGTAGACAAAAGAGAAACATTTTCAGAAACATAAGGACATGGAAAACATCTTCCATCAAATGAGTGCTGGAAGCACCACTTGGGAATACACCTCCCAGGAAGAAAAGCAAACCCTGATGAAGAAATGCGTTGTGAGGAGCAACAGTGAGGCCAGGTGCGGTGGCAGACACCTGTAATCCCAGTACTTGGGAGGCTGAGACAGGAGGATCGCAGGTTCGAGGCCAGTGTCAGCAACTGGGCAAGGCCCTCAGCCACTTAGCAAGACCCTGTTCCAAAATTTAAAAAAATAAAGCTGGGAGTGGTGGCACAGTACTTGGGAGACTGAGACAGGAGGATCGCAGGTTCGAGGACAGCCTTAGCAACATAGAGAGGCTTTCGGCAACCTAGCAAGACCCTGTCTCCAAACAAAAAATTTAAAAAGGTCTGGGGTGTAGAATGCCCCTGGGTTCAAGCCCTAGTACCACAAAAAAAGGAGCAAACAAAAGAAATATTTACAGCACGGAGCAAACCTAACTAAATACCTTTTAATAAATAAACGTTAGAGGAGTAACAGTGGAAGTGAAAGACGAAAGGAAGAAAAGAAAGAAGGAAAAGAAACGGAGAAATGTTGGTAGGATTCAATTACGCTTGAACTAAGATGTAGGATACAACACTGTGTTAAGAAGAAAGTCTGGGTTCAATGCCCAGAACCACAAAAAAATTAAACAAAGAATGTTTGAAGACAGTGTGCTAATTATATTGCCTTGTTAAGGAGAATATAAACAGTCATGAAATTTAAGTTTTAGAAGAAAAATATGAATAGAAGTACACCTATTAAAACTTTATCATCATTAAAAGGACAGAAATGAATGAATGAATTCCATGCCAGTGACGTAGTGAATGAACTGCAGGGACCTCCACCAGCAGGCGACCGTGGAGGAGGTAGTCTCTGGGGAGTGGGGTGGGAATGGACTCTGACCTCAGCTGGAGGCTGAAGAAGATTTTAGTCATATCTCTTTTGGTTTTGGGGGTTTTGTTTTGTTTAAGGGACTCTGAGAATGTCACATGGTCAGGAGACAGAGCTTTTCGCCTGCTGTCTCCAGCCATGAAATGACTGCAGGCCCCCCTGGGGGAGGGACGCCTTCCCTGGCATTCCCCTGCTTCCGCTGGACCTCCAGTGGGCGGATGAGCACTCTTCTAGGAGGAGGCAGGAGAGCTAGAGGGAGTTCAACTCCAACCTTGTCATGAAACCACAGCGGCAGGGGATGGGCTTTGATCTGAGAGAGTTCAAGGGCACCTTCAAGAAGCTGGAAGGGCATGGCTGCGAGGTCAGTTAAGTAGGGCTAGAGTGGGCAAAGGGATTGCAGCCACAGCGGTGTCCTGAACCAGTCCAGGCACCAGCGCGTGCCTGTGACGACAGATCTCCCTGAATCCTCAGTCCCAGTGACTGAAGTGAAATCCATTTCCGGGAAAAGTAGAAAAAGAAAAGGATTTAATTGATAATGTGTAATATCTCTAATATCTGCACCAAATACCAATATTAAAGATGAAAAATCTGTAACATTCTGTTTAAAATCCAAAACTAGAAAGGAAGTCCACTTATAACCTTGTAGTCCTGGACAGTAAAATACAGTAAGAAACAAAAATAAAAGAA
Organism: Glis glis; assembly: GCA_004027185.1. Classification (NCBI taxonomy): domain Eukaryota; kingdom Metazoa; phylum Chordata; class Mammalia; order Rodentia; family Gliridae; genus Glis; species Glis glis. Next base: position 8,706 of record PVJS01009971.1, read on the forward strand.
ACTTTGTTTTTTGTTAGTTTGTTGAAGACTCTGATTCAGAGATGATATCTCTACATATAAAACTCAAAATTTATATAAGCAATTTATTAGAATTAGTAAAATAATTTAGACAAGGCAGCTAGATCCAAGACAACAACAACAAAAAATCCATTTAATTTCCATGTAGCAGAACAGGAATGAATAAAAATACTAAAATTTTTAGATGATATAATTTATGATGGAATAAAAAATATTAAATACCTAGAAATAAATCTAACAAAAGATGCACAATAGTTATACAGATAAAATTATTTTAAAAGCAGGAAGCCAAGCATTGTACATGCTTGTAATCCCAGTACTTGAGAGGCTGAGACAGGAGAATCACAAGTTCTCAACCAGCTTCAGCAACATGGCAAGGCCCTCCGCAACTTAATGAGACCCTGTTTCAAAATAAAAAATAAAATGGGGCTGGGAGTGTAGCTCTAGGGTAGAATGCCCCTGGGTTCAATCTCCAGTTCCACAGAAAACAAAACAAAAACAAAAAAACAGATGTTTACATTTTGATTGTTTGTGTTGTTGGTGACCTAAAATAAAATCTTTACTAATGGTCATATATTTTAACTAATATCTTATGCAGTAAGGAAGTAATTATATGATTTTGCTTTAATCTGTTAATATGATACATTCTTTTATATATTTTTCTAATGTCAAACCATGCATATTCTTTTTGGTCCCGATACAGCATCTTTTTTAATGTGAACAGTTTTGGGTGTGGTTTGTTACTGAGTTTTGCATCTGTTTGTGAGATTGGTTTTTAACTCTTTTTCCTTGTGCTTAATTAGCTTTCGTTGCTCTCAGAAGAGTTTAAAAGTTGGAATGATCTTCTACTTGAAATTTGATGGAGCACTTCTATAAAATGTGGTTTTATATTGGTTGGGGAAAGGTAGAAATCAACTACCAATTTATTGATTGATTATAGAAGTGAACTTAGCCTGTTTCTCTAGGCAAATTACAGTTTTCTAGAAACAGGACCATGTATCTGATTTTTGTGTGTATCTTTCGTTTGTCTTGACATCAAAATACAGAAAGACTTTCAACCTTTGTTCATTCACTATTTTGTGGTTGTGTTCTGTTTCACTATTTATACTCTTACTTTTGTCACCTCCTTTCTTACTTGTTTGAGCTTATTTTGTTGTTCTTTTTATAATTTTTTTTAAGTTGGGAGCTTAACTCAGTCTTTAGCATTTCTTCTTTAATGTAAGCATTAAAATTGTAAATTTTACCTCTTAAGTACTGCTTTTATGGTTTCTTTGATACTAATTTCAAAAAATTGTTCAAATTTGATTTTTTTATCTAGTATAGTATTAGATTTTAAAATATTTCCAATGTGCTTGGGAAATGTGTTTCTTCTCTAATTATTTGGTACAGGTTTCTATGTCTTCATCAAATCAAGTTTATTAATTGTATGGTTCAAATATTTTATATCTTAATTTTTTTCTTGCTTCACTTATTGAAAGTAAAACAAGTGTGAAAAAAAAAAGAAATCCATTTCCCACAGTGGCTTACCCTCTTCCTTTCTGGAAGGCTCTGAGGTCAGCAAATGTGGCATTCAGCCTGCTGGGAGTAATTACCCCCTGGGTGCCTCTACCTGCCCTCAGCCTTAGCCCTCCTTTCCACCTGGGCTCAGTCAGCACGTCTCCACCCTGGGGCAGCTCCAGTGCCCCAGCCAAGGAGAACCCCATTCTCTCTGGATTGGACTTTAAGCTTCTCTTTTCTAATCCTCTCTACCTAGGATGATTTATAATCTCTCCTCTTGATCTCTTACTGACCTTTTTAGGAATATCCTTGCAAGCTAAGTGTTGTCGTTTTAAAATTCCTTTTCTAGAAAAATACATGGGAGAAAGGACCTTAATAAGCCACGGGTACAGTATCTCCAACATCATAAGGACTCCCAGACCAGCCAAGTGTGGTGGCGCATGCCTGTAATCCTAGTACTTGGGAGGCTGAGATGGGATGCCAGCCTCAGCAATAAAAAGGGCTGGGGGTGTAGCTTGGAGGTAGAATACCCCTGGGTTCAATCCCCAGTTCAAAAAACAAAAACAAGCAAACAAACAAAAAACCAGACCACTCAACATTTCAAAGCTTCCAGAAAGAAATAACTGAGCAACTTTACTCAATATCCCTTTCCATTGCTTAACCCCTACTTCTTAATCTGTCTTCCTTCACTCTTTCCACATCTCAGATTTATCCAATATTGTCTACACCCAATTCCTGTGCCCCCACACCCATTACTTCTTTGTTTTCATCTTTGAAGTCTTTGTCTCAATACTTCGTATTAAAAGACGCAATATAAAAATTAATGGCCTAGTATCACGGGAAGCCAAGTATTTAAAGTGTAGTCAACCAGCGTTATTACCACGAACATGCTAATAAAGTCTGAGACGAGTCATGCAAAGCAAAATTGCAAATGTGCTCAGATGAAAGAGTCAGCAGGAGTTACAACCAAGCCTGGTAATGAAGGGCTAGGACTGATGACGACATTCGAAAAATCCCATTTCTCTTTGGCCAGATACAATTTGCAATAATGATAGGTTTATCTAAGTCCAACCGAGTTCTCTTTTTATTATGGCTCATGTGATGAAGACCCAAAAACACACAAGTCTTCCACCTCTCTACATATTCAAAAGGTGGGGAAGAACATAGGAAAGTGGCCTTGGTGTCCTAGTGACAATCCGGGCTCCAGCACCTGTCCACGAGAGCGATCCTTGCCAACTGTACTCCTAGTCAGCAGAAAGGAGCATTTTGCTAATGAGAATAGAATGACATATGACTCCCCCAGGAAACATGCTCTTCTTGACTGTTGGAAGGAAGTCTAATATCTAAGTGGAAATCAGGTCATTTGTCGGCTCCATCGGAAAGAGACTAATCACATGAACTTCTCTGGGCCTCGCTTTTCCCATCTAACAAAAGGTAATTTAAAAAAAAGCACGTGTTGGTTTAGGTTACAGATGTACTATGAGCATGCCTTGGGAAGGATAAGGCATCCTTGTTCATACTTCCTCTCATTATTATTTATACCTTTCTGGCCTTTTCACCTGAATAGATTACCTGAAATTTCCTCACCTCCTCCCCTAAAAGGGGGCAGTGCCATAAATTTAATGTATGTAAAAACAATCTGGCCTGACGTGACCGAACAGGAATTAGACGTTGAACTGATTTAGGATTCACTGTTCTCGCTGACTGAACCCTGTAATTACAGCGAGCTATAAACCACCGCGGCTTAGCATATTTGCTATGAGCATTCTAGCAAATAACATAGAATTACCGGCCTGCAGGAGCCCTGGAGATCATCTGCTCCCACCCCTTCATTTTACAGATGAGGAAACTGAGGCCTGGGAAGGTTAACGAGCTTGCCTGTGGTTAGACAGGTAATTACTGGTGACGCTAGACGGGGATCCAGATTCCCGATTCCTTGTTCTTATTATAAAGCTCCCAGTGGCCTCACTTAATTCACTGACCTGATGAAAGGAGTGTCCATTGAGAGATTCCTCACAGACATTGTCCACTTCTTTTTTTAATGGAGACTTTTTCCTTTATTGAGAAACTTAAGACTTGAGTATATGAAATAAAATCGAATTCTGGGAGGAAAATCAAAACCCACAACACACACACACACACATACACACACACAGTCAACACTGTTTGGGCCATACCAGAACCCAGAAAATATATTCTTTAAATTGAAAAACCATAGGTGCTTCATAATTGACCTTTGCAATTTGTGGTTCTTGATGCTGAGAAGAGGACAAGCTAGGAAGTCTTCCAACCTTGAGCTGAATATCCACTTTTGTTAGCTAACACACATCTGTCACTTAAAAGTGGCAGGAATTGCCAGGCCGTAGGGGCACATGCCTGTAATTCCAGTACTTGAGAGGCTGAGATAAGAGGATCACAGGTTCAAGGCCAGCTTCAGAAACTTAGCAAGGCCCTCTTTCAAAATAAAAACTAAAAAAGCCTGGAGGTATAGCTCAGAGGTAGAACACCCCTGATTCAATTCCCAGTATCAAAAAAATAAAAAATAAAGAGTGGCAGAAATTTCTCTTTTCTCATTGACTTCCATTATAAAATTAGACATACTGTCCTGGAAAGGTTTCCCTGGTCGGTTGAGATGCCGATGTCCCCCAGTGATACTATCCATTCCTTGGAGGCAGACAGTGCTGCATGGAAAAGACCACAGGTTTGGACTCAGAAAGTCCTGGATCTGAATCTTGGTTCCCATTCTTTGTGGTTGGGCCTTGGGGGAGCCTGGGTCTTCTTGAGTAATTTCCTCATCTGGAGAATGACATAACAGCTGTGAAAACACTTTGTAAATTATAAAGTATGGCGTAAACATTGGTGTTAAAGGCCAAACAAAACCCAGCACATGACAAGCTCCATGAATTACACTTGTTAAAAAGTTCTGACCCCAGCCAAGCATGGTGGTGCACACCTGTAATCCCAGTGCTTGGGAGGCTGAGACAGGAGGATTGCAGGTTCGAGACTAGCTTCAGCAACTTAGGTGAGACCCTATTTCAAAATTAAAATAATAATAATAGTAATAATAATAATAGTAATAATAATAATAGTAATAATAATAATAGTAATAATAATAATGGCTGGGGGTGTAGCTCGGAGGTAGAATGCCCCTGGGTTCAAGCCCCAGAACCAAAAAAGAGAGAAAAAGAAGAAACAAAAAAAATTCTGGTCCCAAGTTATGCAGCCTAATGATTAGCAGGCACCGTAGGGAACCAGCAGACTATTGGTATCTACACAAGAGCTCTTTCCTCCTTTCTCACATTTTGAGACTCTCCTGTTTCCAGCCACTTGCCCCATTTCCATCTTTAAGCCACTATAATTATTCCTGTACCCTACAATAACATGACTCAGTATTTTCAGTAATCGAGACCTGCCAGCTGTCCAAGGCTGACTTGGGGAGGCTGGTGCCTCCTCCTGCCAATGTAGAGCAAGATACTAAGGGAATGTTCCATATTAGACTGGTTTTCATGTTTGGCTTACAAAGGGTAGAAACCTAATTCAAACCCTCCATGTTAGTCAGCTTTCTGTCACTGTAACAAAATACTGGAGATATTCAATTTATAAAGAGAAAAGGTTTATCTTGGCTCACAGTTTTGGAGGGTCCAGTCCCTGATCAGTTGGCCCTGTTGTTTTGGGCCTGTATTGAGACAACACTTCATGATAAGAACACTTGGCAGAACAAACACACTTCTATCACAATTCAGGGATAAAAAGAGAGAGGAAGGGACCAGGGTCCCATAGTCCCCTTTGAGGACATGCCCCCAATAACCTAAAACTCTCCCACTTGGATCTGCTTCAAGGTTTCCACCACCTGCCAATAGCACTGTGGGGACTAAACCTTTAACACATGGGCCTTTGAGGGACATTCCAGATCCAAAGCACAGCGCCCTCTTAAGGTGATGATGGGACGGTACTAGGATGGCTCATAGAACTGAAGGTAAGAACCAATAGCCAGGCATGGGGACTAGTGTGCCTTCCTTCCTGTGGCTTGTCCGGCTTGGCTCATGGAGTCGGCCTCATTCTTGCCCGCCGTGGCAGGTCCCCTCTCACCACAGGAGATGGGCACGGCAGGTCACTCTGTGGTTGGAGAGATCCTAAAGAAGGACTTTGAGCACCCTGGCTGAGACCTGGTGTCGAGCAAGGCAACAGCTCAGGTTTTATCACACAGGCTGGTCGTGCGACTCAAGTGTAACCTTTTAACCCCAACCAAAATAATTGGTTCAGAAAAGGGGGTATTTTTCCAAAGTATTGCATGTGTTTTACTGGGCAGTCAGAAAAACATCAGTATATACCTTGTGTCTTACGGACTCGGATTTCTCCTCCAAACAAAGAACTCTTCACACAAACAAATACATGCGACCCCTGAGGATCCTTACCTCCTCTCTGGTAACTGAAATGCACAGGGACACCTACTTACAATCAGGTACTTTCTTTTTCTAAATATTTTATTGTATCATGTAATTGTACATGATAGATTCATAGTGATACATTCATATATGCACATAACATTGTTTGGCCTGATTCCTTCCCCATATCTCCTCTTTCCCTCCCCTCTCCCCTCCCTTGATCCCTTTCCTCTACTAGTCTCCCTCCTGATTTTCATGAGGTCCTTTTCTTTCCTTTTTTCTCTCTGGTTTCCACATCTGAGAGAAAACATGCATCCTTTTTTTTTTTTTTTTGTACTAGGGATTAAATCCAGGAGAATTCTACCTCTGAGCTACACCCCCGGCCTTTTATTTTGAAACAGGGTCTCGCTGAGTTGCTGAGGGCCTTGCTAAGTCTCTGAGGCTGGCCACAAACCTGTGATCCTCCGGTCTCAGCCTCCCAAGTACTGGAATTACAGCGTGTGCCACCATGCCCAGTAGCCCTTGATTTTCTGAGTCTGGCTGATCTCACTTAGCACGATGTTCTGTAGTGCCATTTGTTTTCCTGGAAATGAAATGATTTTGTTCTTCTTTATGGCTGAGCAAATCTCCATTGTGTGTATATACATTTTCTTTATCCATTCATCTTTTGCTCGACCTCTCGGTTGGTTCCCTAACTTGGCGATTGTGAAACCATCAGATACTTTCTGTACTAAGCCCCTCATGTCAATAACTCCTAGCAATCCAACAGCTAGGCTGCAGGGTGGACCAGGGTAAGTCCATCTGGAGCAATCAGAGCATGCATACTACTTTTCCTTCTACCTTGTTTTCCATTTACCTGTATCCTCCTACTCCAGTGAATCAGACCCATGTTTGAAGATTAGTCATAGTGCTACGACTGCAGCAGAATTACAACTGAGGTCCTTGCACGCCATTTTCCTCTTTGACTTCCCTGCCAGCCCAGAGGCTCTTAAACTTTAACGCACCTAAGAATTACCCGGACGACCCGCTCAAATGTGGGCACCCTCACCCAGTGTTTCCAAAGCTTGTCTGCTCACCGCGATCAACTGGGAAACTTGTGAACATTCCAGACCTCGAGCCACACCTGTGACATCCCTGTCCATCCACACTGTCCACACACGCACAGAAGTCTGCAGAGTCTGCCAGGTGCGTTCAAAGAAGGACAAGTTTGGGAACCGCGGTCCTTATCCAGGGTTCTCAACTCTGATACACACTAGAACTCCCTGAACAGCCTAGTAAAACTAAAGTCCCCAGGCTACAGCTGAACCTGGAAGCTAGGAGGCGGCACGTGGGGTTAAATGTCCACAGCAGATTAGTCTTAACCTCCCCCAGAGGGTCTGATGAGTGGGCCTGGGTGGGGCCCAGGAATCTGTGTCTTGGTAAGCACCCTCACCTTACCTCCCCCCAGGGACTCTGGCTCAGGGGTCTGTCCCTCAGTCTGAGGAGCATTTCACTTAGCCCCTGGCTGCTCAGAGGGTGGCCTGCTGACCAGCCACTGCAGCCTGTCTTTGGAGTTCCTTAGGAATGCAGGTTCTCAGTCCCATTCAGCGGAAGGCTTGGGTGGATCTGCAGAATTGGAATTTGCATTTTAACAACATCCTGGGGAGTCACTGGTCTAGAGGTGTCTCTCAGCCTTCCTGGTTGGAGTCTCCTGGACTTTGCAAAATAGGGATGCAGCATCCCGCTGTGACAGATTTAGTCTAGTTGCTGGAGGTGTGGCCAGGGGCACCTGGGTTTCTTTAAGCCCTGGTTGAGGATCACTTCCAGAATCTCTGCTCATCCAACTGATGATCCCTCAGCCCTCCCTTCCGTCTGGCTTAAGGATGATTTTAGTGTTGGGTTCGTGTCATGGACCCCTTGAGATGACACTGGAAGGTTGTGTATGAGTCACAGCACATCCATGACATAGCCGGGATTTGTCTAGATCCAGTGCGATAGCTCGCGCCGTAATGCCAACGAATAAAATTGTCTCCTCAAGGAGCTTTTGTTTACCCTACTGTTATTCCCTCAAATTTCTCTCCTTTTTTTTTGAAGATTATCTTCCCGTCTCACTAAGTGCACATGTGAAAGTCATCAGCCATAAAACATAAAAGGCCAAAAGTACAAGAATTTATGGGGAATTTTTGTAACATATTCCAAAGTTCAAATTCAGTCTCCTGAAAAATGACATCAGGGCCTAGTCATGGGACAGAACTAGTGAGAAATGAGAGCTTATCTGGTCTCCCCGTTTGCTTTGTAATGGCGATGAGATTCCTTAACTGTGCCTTCAGAGCTGAACAAGGGCTGGGACCTGCAACTGCAGCTCATATTGCAGTTCGTACTGCAAGTATGTTGCCCAGCGCATAGGAGGTGCTCAGTGTGTGACTGTCCCCTTACATTCAAAGCCCTAAGTTTGTGCCTCTTGTGACATGCATCCTCTTCAACCCAAATCCCTCTCGTTAGCGTGTGTCTTGTCCTTATCTATGGACTGAACCTCTGAAACCATGAGCCCAAATAAATCCCCCCCCATGTTCCTGTCCTGTATTTTGGTCACAGCAATGGAAAAGCAGATTAAAACACTGTGGGTAGCTGAAGCTTCCCCATCTTTTCTCTCATTTCAAACTTAAAATAACACTGGCTGTCTTATGGGACAAGGAGACTGCAAAAGACTGCAAAGATTAATATCTCAGAGCAGCCTACGGAATGAGTATCCGGGAACACAGATGAAAGCAAGGAGGTGTATTTTTCCTCTAAGAAAAGAGAGGATGATGTGGAAAGAAAGTTTATAAAGATGTAACTTTGCTGGGCGTGGTGGCACCTGCCTGTAATCCCAATACTTGGGAAGCTGAGAAAGGAAGATCACAGGCTTGAGGCCAGTCTCAGCAATGTAGCGAGACCCTCAGCAACTTATCAAGTCCCTGTCCCAAAATAAAAATATAAAATAGGGCTGGGGGGTATAGCTGGGAGGTAGAATGCCCCTGGGTACAACCCCAGTACAAAAATAAAGAAAGAAGGAAAAGAAAAAAGAAAGATGCAACCTCAAATAATTGAGGTACAGTCAGATTCCTGTTGAAGCAGCTTCCCTCAGTCTGTTGGGATTCTCTGGAATAAGCATGTTTCACGGTCTCCCTGTCTATCATGTAGGTGATGATGACACTGTGTCCTCTAACAGAAAAATGCTCTCCTGCGTCCAAGGCTGCAGATAAACAGATTACCCAATGCAACCATCGCCACATTCTTGGTCTGTTCCATAGTTCACCAAGTGAGTTGAAACCCTTGTTATGATCAAAAGAAACTAGAGATAAGTGTAAAAGGAGGGTCATAAATGTGTTAGACCAAAAGGGAACTAAGTCAGCTATTTCTGATTTCTCTCTGAGCCACTGGCCTTTCCTCACTCCCTGGAGGACAGCTAGTCTTTCTCTTGAATAATGAGATTATTGGCAGGCTTCCACTGAATCTTGTATAGTATTCCTTAGATTTTCAGGGCAGGCAATTAGTAAGATAGTTTTTTCATTTTATTTTCTTGATGTAAGTAAAAGTATAGGCATATATATATTTAAAACAAACCAGAGACTGGGCATGGTGGTACATGCCTGTAATCCTAGTACTAGAGAGGCTGAGACAGGAGGATGGCAGATTTGAGGTCAGCCTCAGCAACTTAAACCTTCAGCAACTTGGTGAGACCCTGTTTCAAAATAAGAAATAAAACAGGGCTGGGGGTGGAGCTCAGAGGTAGAATGCCCTTGGGTTCAAATATAGTACCAAAAAATAATAATAATAAACAAATAAATAAATAAAACCAGAGGAAGGAAGAGAATGATAAACCCAAAGCCCAGAATGCTGGTTATTCTTCATGAGGGAGGCCTAGGGTAGGAGAGGGAATAGCATATGGGGACATGGAAGTCACATGATACTCTGGGCTTGAGTACAGGGAGAGTGTTCACTATCTTATTAAAAGTAAATAACTAGCTAGGCATGGTGTTGCACTCCTGTAATCCCAGTACTTGCGAGGCTGAGACAGGAGGATCACGGGTTTCAGGCCAGCCTGAGCAACTTAGTGATACCCTGTTTCAAAATAAACAATAAAAAGGGCTGGGAGTGTAGCTCAGAGGTAGAAGGTCCCTGGGTTCAGTTCCTAGTACCAAAAATAAATAAGCATGACCAAAACTACACTTTCTGCTGCTCCACTTCTGCCTTGCAGACGGTTGAGTTGGTCACTATACTCTCAAGGTCATTTCACTTCCTAGTTTCCCCACGGATCCTCTCTCATAAGTCTGAGTGGGTAAATGGAGTCAAGGCCTCCATGGAGGCCCTCAGGCCTTGTCTTCCTCACCCATGCCTGAATGTGTCATGGTCCTGAGCCGGCTCTCGGGCAGGAAGCTTGCTGTATAGTGGGAAGAGCTCCACACGTGGCTTGCATACCAGCTCTTCTTCACCAGTGAGCCAGGCCGCCAGGCAGAGGTTCTGTGACTCTTTTTACTCTGAAGCAGGTTCACTGTGCACTAGTTACTTGCCCACATCTGGTGAGAGAATACCCACATGCGCACACGGTGCATGAAGCAGATTCATTACTTACGGGTTCACAGCAAGGGATGACAGAAGCTGAGGATGCATGCTGAGCGGCACTCTGTGACTCAGGGAAACTGCCTGGGGCAGATGGGGTCTCTTCTGCGTGCGTGTCCTTGCATAGCAGTGGAGGGGCCACAGAAAGTAGTCCACTCTGGGTGTGATGCACCAGGAACAGGACTTCCTGGGCTAAAACATGGAGCACTGGAACAGAGCCCAGGCTCTTCCAGCCGGCCTGGCCTCATCTAAGGGTGTTGCACACCCAGCACTTCCTACAGTTACTCTTGAGACCCACGAAGTGAGAAAGGGGAGAAGGGGGTCAGCCCAAGGCCACCTGGAGAACTGTCCTGTACATAGGTAGGTAGATCGATGGATAAATGATAGATGATATATAGATGATAGATAGATAGATAGATGATAGATAGATAGATAGATAGATAGATAGATAGATAGATAGATGATAGATAGATGATAGATAGATAGGTGATAGATAGATGATAGATAGATAGATAGATAGATAGATACATGATAGATGAAACAAGGTGTGATTCTCTAGGTGGACTTGGGCATCCCTGGGCTGGCTGTAACATCATGAAATATTATAGCTTTCCCAACCTACCTGTGTGATCAGCTCTGGAGACATGACCTGGTGCTTCCCATTGGCTGTGCCAGAACCAAGGCCTGGGCTCCCAGGCTGCAGGGGCGACCTCGCCTCTTCCCAGCTGTTGACTCTTGGCTTACCTAGAGTTAGTACCTTTTTATGACAGCTGTATTAGTAGAATTGTGTGATTTAATTTTGAGTTAATTAGTGAAAATAAATATCAATAGAGGATTGATTCTATAAAACTAAGTTGAGCGTTTTGAAAAGCTAGATAAAAGCAAGTCACTAAAACCAATACTGTTATTGGATTAAGCGATGGTTAGACAACCAGAAATGATTGGGTGGAAAATGGCAGGGGACTCTGCACTCAGGTTACTTTGCAGGTGTCCGCAGTTTTGTTTTAGTTTAAAGGAAGCAAAACTAGAGATTAAGCCTGCTGCTTTATAGGAAAGGGTTTTGCAAGAAAGAAAACAGAGTACCCCGAAACAGGGGACTCATATTTGGAGGAAAGGCCTCAGTCCTGCATTGAAGGCTTGGTGAACAAATATGTATTTATAGATTTCAGGTTTAAACATTTTTAGTGTTTCCCTGCTCCATATTATTTTGCTTACTTGTAATAACTGACCCAATAACAGTTTTGATTATATCGGCTAAGAGAGCTACCACAGAACCACACTCACCCCCAGGGCTCAATAACATTAAGTACTGGGAAGATTAAAAACAACAACAAAAAAATTCTGTGTTTCCACCATCTCTCTTCAATTCTTTGTTTATTTGTTTTTAGTGAAGATTTAGAAGGTGAGATAGTACTTACTGAGTATAGGCTTTGCCACTGGGGAGGAGTCTACCTTGATCAAATTACACATGGTATTTAACAAACCTTACAAGAAAGGTTCCTTTTTAATGACAAAATATGTTTATATTTCAAAGCCAATAAAGAATAAAGAATATAGCTAAAGATAAGTTCCTGTGATCACCCCAAACCCCACCCCAGTCCACTTACCAGAGACAACCACTAGAATCAGTTTGTTCAGTGCCTTTGGACTTTTGCCTACACACTTACATATATGTCTGACTTAGTCTGTTCAGGCTGCTATAACAAAATACCCTAGACTGGACAATTTATGACTAACAATTTTTTTTTTTTTTTGCTCAGAGATCTGAGGACTGCAATATCAAAGTGCCAGCAAATTTGGTGTCTGGGGATGATCCTGATTCTCACAGATGGCACCTGCTTACCAGGTCCTCACATGTCAGAAGAGGCAACAAGAACCTCCAGTCCTCTTCTACCAGAGCACTGTCCCCTTCATGAGGGCAAGCCCTAGCAACCTACTCACTTCCCAAAAGCCCCATCTTCTCATAATATCCAAGTTGACTGGGTTTCAACATGTGAATTTAGGATAAACACAAACGTTCAGATCAATGTCTATAGAAATGTGCAGTAATGCTTCATGCTTTTCTGTTTTATATTACATATAGGGTCTATTATTAATGTCCTTAAATTTATGCTTTATACTTTTCAATATACCTTGGAGATCTTTATGTAGCATTAGTTTATTTCAACAGTTCCCAATTAGTGGCGATCTTACATTAATATAAACAAGGCGACAGTGAATGTCCTTGCTTGTAATTCCTGTATCCGCCTGCAACAAGTTCTTGGGGTAGATGCAGAGGAGTGGAGACACTAGGTTGAGTATGCATATATTACATCTTAAGTGACAATGCCAAGGTGTTTTCTGGAGAGATGGTACACATCTACCTTTCATTGTTTGCTACAATCTCCTCAGGTTGGGTCATTTTTGCAACTTTAACCAAATCTAGTATATGAAGAATGGGCTCTCATTAATCTAACCATCTTCTCATCTTTCTGTTGGCCCTTCAGAGGCCCAGATCTTCCTCACATGGCCTCGCTCTTTCCCTTACATTTCCATACTCATTTTACACTGGCTTTCCTTTTCTTATGAATATATAGAAATTCTTTTTTTTTCTGATACTGGGGATTGAACCCAGGGGTGTTCTACTTCTGGAATACATGCCCAGCACTATTTTATTCTTTATTTTGAAACTGAGTTTACAAAGTTGCTGAGGCTGGCCACAAACCTACGATTCTCCTATCTCAGCCTCCCAAACCCTGGGATTACAAGTGTGTGCCACCACGCCTGGCTCTTGTATTCTGTATGGAATTTATTTTGTAGTTAGGTTGAATACAAACATTTTCTTTTTTTTTTTTTTCCAAATGGATAGAAAACTGCCCTAAAACACAAGTTCTGTTTGGGATTTTTCAATGGCCGCAAAGTTTGGGAGCTCTGGGGCAAAGGCGAGCCCAAACGCACACTCATTTGGGAATCCTGTTCTAACACCTCCAATGTGCCTCGGCACTTACGGCTTTCTCGTGGGGGCTGGCTGGAATCCGATTAATGGAGGGCAAGGAGAAAGTGGGTTAGAAGCCTGGTGGAATGGCTCACAGGTTCAGCAGACGTCACAGAATAGACAGCTCAATACAAAGAGAACATAGAAGTCAATGCTGCTCTAAATGGTTGTCACAGGGGGAAAAATTTCCCTGGACTTGGATCTAGTAAAGTCACTCATCAAATGGGTGTCTGGATCAAGGCTTTTAAACTTTCAGTATGGTGGTAAAGTATCCTTGGGTCTCATCCTCAGAACCTCAAAACAAAATAACAAAAACCTTTCAGTAAATCACTGAGATTCTATAAGGCTCAAATTGAGAAAGAAAATATAAGAACATGGAAAGGAGAACGTGTGATTCCGAACAGTCTAGGCTATCCCATGGAGGCCAGTAAATCCAGAAATCTCAATGGCTGAGCACAAAAAAGGTTGGAATCTCACTCATTTCAAGCCTGAGGGGGAAGATGACTGTGCAGGTGATCTCTCCTCCATCTGGTGCGTCAGGATCCAGGTCACCTTCTTTTATGATGTGTGATGGCATCCTGTGGCTTCCATGGCTGCTGAGTCCAGATGCAGCAGGTCATATGCTCAGATGTACTGTTTTTAAGGCTCAGATCTGAGAATGGGTAAAACTTGTAGGACTCTCACCCCATTGGTGAGAACCAGTCACGTGGTCCTAATCTAACAGAGTCCTCAGGTGGTCCTAATCTAACAGAGTCCTCCTACAGACGCAGGGAAAGGAGATTAAATAAAATTCATTGAACACAGAGCATTATCTGCCACCGAGAGAAATAAATTACATCACATAATAGGAAAAGCCAATCCGAATAGAATTTTAATTATTCCCTGCAGTAAGAAATAAGTAGATTTTTTATGTCGCGAGTAGAAGTTTTGTTACATCAAAATCTGACCACCTGGAAAGTTTCACTCCTTCTGCACCTGGACTCCGATACCTTGGGAACAATTAAGGCAGAGAAAGCTCACTCTCAGATGGATTTTTACCCAATCGTTTGGAAAACACTTTAGTCCCTTAAGAGACAGCAAAGATAAGAATCTGCGCGTGACATTCCTTCTCCCAGGCACATTCTCAGGCCTTCCAGGGTCAGGAAGGAGGAGTGGGCTGTCCAAAGTCATCAGCCAGGCCGCGGCGTCAGAACCAGAATCAGTGTGCGGCTGCTCACGCTTTTCCTCCTCACCCACGGGGTCAAGGCATCTGCCCGCTAGACAATGGGGCCCTTGCAGGTAGGCTTTGGATCGGGGTTATGGGTGGCTACAGCAGGTCAAGCAATTTGACTAAATCTCCTAATGCAGAATTCTTCTCTAAGCCAAATCAACAAAACAGATGTGGTTCACCCATTAGCCTTTATTTGTTGTAATTACCCACTAATGTGCCTTTTAGGGATTTAGAGACACATTAGCTGTGAGTCTTGCAACAAAACCAACAAGTTGGCCAAGTTGCTGCGCTCTCGTGATACCGGAGATTCAAATTTCCAACCTGCACACATTTCCAAAGACAAATTAGAATTAAATTGAGGAGAAATCCTATCATGGATTTACACCCTGTGAGTTTGGGGAAATATCCTTAATTTCTAAAATCCAGTATACTTTAATCTGAAGACTTTCAGGAAGCAGTTTTATGTTGTGGAAAGAAAGAAACAAGTTCTAGAGGTGCACAGGCCCGGATTTTACTCCTCCCCCTTGATTCACTAGCTAAGGAACTTAGCATTTACATGTGCTCAGAAAATTTTTACAGGTGCTCAGAAAATTAGTTTCCCTTCCCACTTCCTCTCCTCCCGCTGACACGTTTCCGTTGAATGTTTGCTGTGCCCAATTAGATTGTCACTTCTCACCTTCTTTCACCATCCAGTAGATGAACTCTGTAGAACACCAAACGTCTGAATAAGAAGTGAAAATTTGCCGGGCGTGGTGGCGCACGCTTGTAATCCCAGTACTTTGGGAGGCGGAGACCGGAGGATCCAAGTTCACGGCCAACCTCATCGTGCATGCGCGGGCGCGCGTGATTTATCTCTCCTCTCTCCTCTCTCTCTCTCTCTCCCCCCCCCCCTCTCCCTAGTGAGGCCCTCTGCAACTTCGTGAGACCCGGTTTCAAAAATAAAGCATAAAAAAATAGGGCCGGGGGCGTAGCGCGGAGGTAGAACGCCCCTGCGTTCAATCCCTGGTACCGCAAAAAAAAAAAAAAAAAGAAGTGAAAATTTCATCAATACTGGCTGCAGCTCTCAAAGGTGAATTTTGGCTAAACAATTTGGCTTTTATGGACATGTGCCCATCGTTAAAAAAAATAGTTTTATTTCCCTTTGTTTCTGGACATCTATCTTAAACACAAATTTAAAATGTTTAAGTATTCTAATATTAGTAATCAGAGCTGGGCTCAGTGGTACACACCTATAATGTCAGTACTTGGGAGGTTGAGACAGGAAGATCACAGGCTCGAGGCCAGCCTCGGCAACTTAGCAAGACTCTCAGCCACTTAGACTCTGTTTCAAAACAAAAAATTAAAAAAGGGCTGAGGGTGTAGCTCAGAGGTAGAATGCTCCTGGGTTCAATCCTTGTACCCCCTGAAAAAAGAGAGAATATTATCAGTCATATTATACTTGTTAGGCTTGAGTATTTAAAGCAATGTATCAGAGGTTCCCCAAAAGGAGATACTTTAGGGTACTCTGTTGAGGGAGTGGCCATCCTGATTCCCTGATAGCCCAGGATAAGTGACAAGAAGAGTCAACGATGTGGCAACAAGAGCCCTGCAGCCTCAAGGCCTCAAGCCACCGTAGCCACCAGAGACTGTACACAGCAGGGACCAATACAGCTCATCAGTTACAGGAAAACTTTAATAAAATAACTAAGAGCAGAATTTTCTAATTAATTTCATTACTGTTTAATTGAGAATCAACTAGAAAAACCCTAAGTTTTATTTACTTTTGTTGCTGAAAATCTCCCTACAACGTCCACAGGAAGAGATTCTAGGCAGCCTGTAGCTGCCAAGGACAGAAGGGAAGATCACTCATGATGTGAAGAACCATGAAGACCACAACTTGACCGACCCACACGGGGATGACACAGATGTTGAAGCAGCTGACAAGGGTTTTAAAGAGGCCATCATTAAAATGCTTCCACAAACAAATTACAAATACTCTAGGAAGAAAAAAAATTAATGGCACTGAGGGTTGAATCCAGGGGCATTCTATCTCTGAACCACACCCCCAGCCCTATTTTTTTTTTTTTTTTGCGGTACTGGGGATTGAACCCAGGGGCATTTTACCTCCGAGCTATACCCCCAGCCCTATTTTTTATACTTTATTTTGAAACTGGGTCTCACTGAGTTGCTTAGAGTCTCGCTAAGTTGCTTAGAGTCTCGCTAAGTTGCTGAGGCTGGCCTCGAATCTGTGATCCTCCTGTCTCAGCCTCCTAAGTACTAAGATTACAGGCATGTGCCACCACACTCCGCTTCTAGGAAAAATATTTTACAAATAGAAAATCTAAGCAAAAAAAAAAAGAAAATAAAAAGAAAAAAGAACCAAGTAGAAATTATAGAACTGAAAAGTACAACAACAAAAATTTTTAAACTCACTGGATGAGGTTCAATAGGAAAGAGACAGAAAAGGATAGAATCAGTAAACTTGAATTTGCTGAAAAAGAAAACAAACTTAAAAAAATGGTTTAATTTTTTAGGAACAATTTTTTAGGAACAAATCCTTAGAATTTGTGGAACAAAAATATGCTAATTTTTATCACCAAAGTTCTAGAATAAAAGAAAAAAGAATATCGGGCTAAAAAGGTGTTTGAAGAAAGAACAGCTGAAGAATCCCCAATTTGGTGAAAAACTAAAACCAACAAGTCCTAGAGTTTGGGAAAACCCAAATAGCATAAACTCAAAGAAATCTCCCCTAAAACACTTATAAATAAAAATTCTGAAAGTAAAAGACAATGAAAAAAAGTCTTAATAACAGCCAGAGAGAAATGATATATTGCCTATTGAAAAATACCAATTTAAATGAAAGGTGATTTCTCTTTTGAAACTAAGGAGGTCAGAAGGAAGGGCTAATTAAAATCACAACGATATATCTCTTAGGATGGGTAAAATAAAATACAGTCACAATACCAAATGCTGACATGGATGTGGAGAAACCGATCCCTCACACACAGCTGGTGAGATTGCCAATGGCCCAACCACTCTGGAGCTTCCTTCAAAACTAGAAATGGGTTTACCATACAACCTGGTAATTATACTTTGGGGCATTTATCCAGAGAAATAAAAACATATTTTCATGCAGAAACATGTACAAGAAGATTCATAGACGCTTTATTCATGAGTCTAAAACTAGTAACTAAAGCCAGGTGTGGTGGCGCATGCTTGTAATCCCAGTACTTGGGAGGCTGAGACAGGAGGATCGCAGGTTCGTGGCCAGCCTCAGCTACTTAGTGAGGCCCTCTGCAACTTAGTGAGACCCTGTTTCAAAATAAAGAATAAAAGTAGAGCTGGAGGTGTAACTCAGAGGTAGAATGCCCCTGGGTTCCATCCCCAGTACTGCAAATAAATAAATAAATAAATAAATAAATAAATAATAAAATAAAACTAGTAACTATCTAAATGTCCCTCAGTGAATGAATCTTGAACAAAATGCAGCACCTTAATTCCATGGAATGCTACACAGTAATGAAAAGGAACAGACTATTGGAAGAGGCAACAAGTTGGCTGAATTTCAAGGAAACTGTGCTGAGTGAAAAAGCCAGTCTCAAAGGAATACATGCCATATGAGTCCATTCATATATTAGTGAAATAATATAACTATTGAGATGGATAACCGGGAGGAGGAGGAGGGGGAGGAGGAGGGACAGGAGGGGGAGGAGGAGGAAAAGAGACATGGGTCAGTGTCTTCAAAGCAAACCTAGGAAATGGAAGAGACCACTCATACATCTGAAGTGAACTGTTCAAAAGGAGAACAAGTAGCTCTTAGTGTCTACTTTTTAATAAAAGACCAGAGCTGATTTACTAGGGAAAAAGTGGGAGGAGGAAGAAGCAGCTGAGATGGAAATCTCCGGGAGTCAGACTGACCGACCTGGGAGAAATTCACAAATCAGGAAAACAATTGGAGGATCCTCCTGAAGTCCTGTCACCCACCCAGGTACAAGTCTTAACAACAGACTATCTTATTCGACACAATCATTTTCTTCCAGTCAGAGACAGAAATAAGCATAAACTACTCTAGAAACCTGGCTCATATTACCATTTAATTGTTTGCGTAGAATTAAATGACTCGAGGAAGAGGAGATCCCAGAGCACTGGCCCTCTGTACTCACCGTCTTAAATAAATTGTCTTGTTTGCCAACTTGCTTTTTCCACAAAGAGAGGCTCCGTCCTGTCTCTGATTTTTTTCAAAAGCTTATTTCTGCATTTTAAAATTCATTTTCGAGACTCCATTTAGCTGACACAAGAGTAAAACCATTTAATGACTAAAATTTTGAATCTAAGTAGATGAAATTATTTATGTAGATCATTAGAAAAACATGAGGGGCCGCTCCGGTTCTCCATCTAGGGAGAGCTTGTTGTTCAATGCTCTTTTGACCTGTTACCGAAACCAAAGCAATATACCCAGGTCAAATCTTCTCGATTTAAGTTTATATTTCCAAAAGCAATGGTTTTTTGTTTGTTTGTTTGTTTGTTTTTCCCCTATGAACAATGGAGATACTTGTTAGGGACTTAAATAAGAATTCTTCGGTTGGAATTTTTGAATATGGGAATATTCTGGGAAATGTCCAGGGTGGGGGGACCCTGCCAAGCGTTCAGCAAACAGTTGCATAAGGCTCTTTTTATCTGGGGTGTTGACCCAGCCATTCATTCTATGTTTGCTGTGGTGAGCTCAGCAGAGCTGGTTGCCAGGGCAACCGTAATCCTCGGACGGAGCTGGCTCCATTGGTGGTCAGTTACGACATACATTGTCCTGAACCCAGTGACTGCATGAAGGAGACAGAAAGCACCTTCAGCAAACAAGACCTAATGAGGGTGGTGGCCTGCAGCGGCCTGGGAGGTGCCGGAAGGACCTTGGCCACAAGGAGCTGGGCTCTCACAGGACCGCTGCAGATGCGTCACCTTCCCAAGAAGGCTCTGAACTATTCTCTTAACTGATGACTTTAATGGCATCAAACTATCCAAGTCACCTCCAGGGCCAAGGAATCATCTTTTGACTTACTGTCCTCTTTCTTTCCCTCCCTCCCTTCCTTCTTTCCTTTTTTTTTTTTTTTTCTGGTACTGGAGGCTGAACCCAGGGGCATTCTACCTCTAAGCAACACCCCCAGCCCTATTTTATTTTGAAACAGGGTCTCACTAAGTTGCTGAGGCTGGCCTTGAACCTGCGACCCTCCTGTCTCAGCCTTCCATGTACTGGGATTGTAGGTAGGCATCACTGCACCCAACTAATTTATTGTCCTTTTCTAAACACTGGGTTATTCAATGAATTTGGACCTCTGAAAGGGGGGCAGTTTCTAGTGGAAGGTTCTGGAGGCTGGGGGGAGGAGGTAAGAAAGGTGAGATCCCTTACTGACCCCTGACTCCAGCTGGCCAGGGTGTGGCTGTGCTGAGCATGAGCACAGCTGTGCTGACAATGAGCATGGCGCTCCTAAAGGCCCAGCCAGTCACCCTTCCCCAGGGATAGTCTCACTCTATTTCTGTAAACAGCCCCTGAAGCTATGTAAGCGGGACCCTGGCACCCTGTGCACAAGTGTTTCTGAAAGTCCACAGCCCAGTGGCAACTGCAACGTCGCCTAAACTGTTTCTGCTGCTCCTCTCAGATAATGTTTGCTGAGTTGGGTGCGGTGGCACCACCAGTAATCCCAGGACTGCAAGTTTGAGGCCAGCCTTGGCAACTTGGCGAGACCTGCAGCAACTTATCAAGACCCTGCTTCAACTATTTGAAAATAAAAAGGGCTGGGGTGTGGCTCAGAAGTAGAATACCTCAGGGTTCAATCCCCAGTACCAATATATATATATACACACACATGCACACATATTGATATTGATATAGATATATAGATATAAATATATAGAGTTGTACTATATTTGTATATTGGAACACTTGTGGCTCCCAGTATCATTAATGTGTGAATCCTGGTTAACAGCAAGAAAGAGTCATGTACTTAGCCGACCCTCTAAAATTTCCATAAATTTAAATTTAATTTAAGCCAGGAATGGTGGCACACGACTGTAGTCCCAGTACTCAGGAGGCTGAGGCAGGAGGATCACAGGTTCGAAGCCAGCCTTAGCAAGTTAGTTAGGTTCTCGGCAACTTAGCGAGACCCTGTTTCCAAAGAAAAAATAAAATAGGGCTGGGGGTATAGCCCAGAGGTAGAAGGCCCCTGAGTTCCACCCAGAGTACTGCAAAAAAAATTAATTTAAATTTAAATTTAATCAATTGATTTCTTTAAAAATGCCTTTTACCAAATACACCTCTCTGGAGACAATGGGAAAACATCACTAATTTTACAGTGAGATCTACTAGCAGGAAGCACGTATTTCAACATGAAAGCAGCCCCTTCACGGATCCTTTTCCAGGTCTGTCCACTAAGCCAGCGAGGACCGTGCACTGATTAGTCAAGGTGGACCCTGCCTGGTTTTATGCCTCAGAACCATCCAGCAAGTGCGGTAGACATGCAGACACCCAGAGGACCTCACCAACATCCACTGGAGAAGTGTCCAGAGATTGGTATTTTTGTTAAGTTTTTCTGCTGTTTCAAACATGCAGTTATATTTAAGAGCCACTCCATGTTTGATAAACCTGAACAACTCCTGCCTTTGCGGATTCACTAGACAAATATGGGGGTCTACCTTTTCCCTCGTTAACTTCATTAACCTGACTGAGATGGAAATCAGTCCCCTGCAGGAGGAAGTACATAGGATTTCTCAGCAAACATTCACTTGATCACCTGTCTGTTTTCTGTGAAGGGCACAGGTTTGGTACTGATCATTTGTTGGTAAACCCCATAAATGCAGCTTCCTTGGGCAGAATATTAGGGCCCAATACAGACTCAATAGGAAGGAGAAAAAGAAGAAACATATGTAGCTACTGACGTTCTGGGTTGACGGGACAGTAACGGTGCTGATCGCATTTGCCGAGTGCCAGGCACTGTTCAGTAATTTGCATGTTACATCATTTAACCCCGGAGTAACTTGGCACTCCTCTCAATCTACGGTGCTTTCATTATCCTGCCCACTTCACAGGGGCTGACATGGAGGCATGAAGAGTTCCAGCAAAACTGGGAATGGAACGTGGGAGAGTATTTCCAGAACCATCTCTCAGCCTCCACACTATACCAGGCCCAGGCTTGTCACATCTAAGATGTTGCAACCTGTGGACCTGAAGGCATTGTCACCACAATGATCCTTGGGACAAGCTCCGTGGGTCCCTGTGGCCTCGCATACAGTGGCCACTCATGGAGAGGAATGACTGTCAGACTGTCATCCTTCCTCTTGACCCTGTGTTCCCTCGGGGGCTTGGCCCTGACCTGAGTGATTTTTCTAGAACACTGTTGCAGTTAATTACAGTACAAGAGAAAGCGGAAAACCATCAAGCTCCTTCTTTCCGATTGTGTTGCTTAGCCTCAGCCCCACTCAGGCCCAGAGAGCACCTTCGCTGGAGCCTGAGGCCCACTGTAATTGGCTGTATAAATTTACATGTAATTTAAATAAAAAATAGATGCATACATTCTACTCTTGTCCGGGCTTGCCTCGGCTAGCACCCAGAACAGCACCTTCCGCACACGGTGCCTCCTGAGCACCATCTCCTGACAGCCTTCCAGGGAGCCTCCACTGCCTTCTTCAACCACGAACACCCTTGCTGTTCAGCGTCCTGTGACCCCACAGTGCAGAGTGGCCTGAAGGTCACCTTGCAGCATTATTCCTTGTCCCTCCCTTTGTGGGTCCTCAGTATAATTCCAGGCTCAGATTTCACTTCCCTGGGCAATGTTGTTAAGATCAGAAGCATTTAAGCAGAGCTCAGAATGTTCTGAAAATTGTCCTGTACGCCACCCCCGGCCCATTTCATCCCACGCAGAAGGGGACTGGGCATCTGTAGCCACCAGGGCTTGGTGCTCGGGCTGGTCGGTATTCTCTGTGATGGTCCATGCAAACTCACGCTGAGGAAGAACTCCCGGGGAGATGAATGCCATTACAAATCTTGCCTTCAACATGAAATGCCAGTGATTGTTTATTAAATTGCTCTTCAAAGAGAAAACACTGGCAGGCAAGTGTCATTAAAATGGAAGCTACGGCAGCTGCCGTAACCTTCCACACAGCACTTTCCTCCATTAACCCCAGACCAAGGCGACCCAAATGGCCGGTAGGAACTTCTGGCTCTGGGCCCCATCAATTACCTTAATCTCAGCCCAGGGAGGGGTAGTACCAACAATCCAATTTAAGTACTTCCAAACATGACCATAAGAAGAAGAAAAAACAAGCCCTTAACCCTCACTCCACTGTCTCAGCTCCAGTTCAGGACAAATTGAGTAACATTAAAACATAAAAGACATCCCCTCCAGTGAAAACCTTGCACAACTTTCCCCGAGTAAGCAGAATTAATCACAGGGAACAATTACCAGCCCCAGTCTGAATATTTATGACACAACAGAAAGCCCATTTAAAATGCTCAGTGGCTCATGATTTTTAAAAAAACTTATAGGGAAAATGAAAGGTAATCTAAGTTTATGATGGAAAGAAGGGGAAAAAGCCCCGCAACTTAATCTTGCTCCATTTGGTCCTCCCCACAATCCCTTTCATTCCCCTGTCCCCCAGAAAGAATCCCAGTAACTCAGCCAGGAGTGGTGGCGCACACCTGTGATCCCAGTACTTGGGAGGCTGAGACAGGAGGATCCCAGGTTCAAGGCCAGCCTCAGCAACTTAGCGAGACCCTGCTTCAAAATAAAAAAAACTATATATATTTTTCAAAGGGCTGGGGGTGTAGTTCAGAGGTAGAAGACCCCTGGGTTCAATCCCCAGTACCAAAAAATTTAAAACTTAATAAATAATCCCAATAACTTCCATTGCTGCCTTTGCTAAAGGGCTTGTCGGGTAACAAGAAAGATGGGACAAGCTGAAGGAACTGGTGGCCTTCCTCCCACCTTCCCCGTCTCTAGCACCTGTACCGCAGGCACTGGCATGTTGAAACTGAGGTGACCCGTGTGTGGCCCTGGGCACCGTGCCCACGCACTGCTCGTCTGTGATGCGGAAGCTTGTGCCGCACGCTCTGGGCTTTCTTCTGCGTCTATCAACATATGAACTCCTGATTCAAGCAGTTCATCGTTCATTCAGAGAACCAGAGCACACCGAGTGGTGAGTGCTTAGCTACCGGTGTGCGGGGTCCAGAGCTGAAGCAGAAACAGGCCGGGTGTCATCTGTCCTCATGGAGTCAACACTCCAATGTGGAAACCAGCAGCCAATCAACAAGTCAAAACAGCACAGCTCAGGTCGCCAACTCTGTCAGAAGGGATGGAGGCCGCCCGGGGTGAGGTCGGGGCTTTTCTTTTTTACTGGGGGCGGGTACTAGAGGTTGAACCCAGAGACATTTTACCTCTAAACTAGACCCCAAGGCCCGTTTTATTTTTTATTTTGAAACAAAGTCTCAGGGTTTCATTAAGTTGCTGAGGCTGGCCTCAAACCTGTGTTTCTCCTGTCTCAGCCCCCTAAGTAATGGGATTACAGGCACGTGCCTCTGAGCTATACCCCCAGCCCTTTTTATTATTTTTTCTGTTTATTTTTTTATTATTAGTGCTTGCAATCATACATCTTGAAGGATTTCAAGGTGGTTGACGTATACATGCACTCATCGGTCAATTAGCCCTCCCCAATTCCCACCCCCTGCCTCCCCCTCCCTTCTTCCCACTTTCAGCATAGTAGTTGACTCTGATATCTTTGTGTAAGTCCATCCTGTGCACCAGTTTGTTTCCCTCTCCTTCCCTCCTGTCTCCCCTAGTTAGTCTGCCTTCTTTGCTCATCTGAGGTTTTCTCTTTGTCTGGAGTCCCTCCTGTGTGGGCTCGTGGTTCATCCTCTCATGACCTCAGCACTGGGTTACTCTGGGGCAGGGCCGGCAACTCACCGGCCCCACATCCCCAGTGCCAAGCTGAGGGGTTCTCCGTGGATGGGACCAAGGGCTCACCCACCCCGCATCCCCAGCGCCGGGGGTCTCCGTGGGTGGGACCAAGGGCTCACCCGTCCCACATCCCCAGCACCAGGGGGAGGAGTTCTCCAGGGGCGGGGCCCAGGGCTCGCCCGCCTCACGTCCCCAGCGCTGGGGGTAGGGGGTCTCCGGGGGCCAGGCCAAGGGCTCACCCGCCCCAAGTCCCCCCCACCAGGGGAAGGGGTTCTCCAGGGGTGGGGCTGAGGGCTCACCCGCTTCGCGTCCCCAGTGCCGAGGTGAGGGGGTTCTCCAGGGGCGGGGCCAAGAGCTCACCTGCCCCGAGTCCCCAGCGCCAGGGTGAGGGGTTCTCTGGGGATGGAGCCAAGGGCTCACCTGTCCTGCATCCCCAGTGCCAGGGAGGTCTTGGGGATGGGACCAAGGGCTCACCCACCCTGCATCCCCAGTGCCAGTGGGAGGGGTTCTCTGGGGGCAGGGCCAAGGGTTCACCTGGCCCCCCATCCCCAGCACTGGGGGAAGGGCTTCTCTGGGGGCAGGGCCGAGAGCTCACCCACCCCGCATCCCCAGGGCTGGGGGGAGGTATTATTTTATTTTGAAGCAGGGTCTCACTAAGTTGCTGAGGCTGGCCTCAAACCTGTGATCCTCCTGTCTCAGCCTCCCAAGTACTGGGATCCCAGGCACGCGCCACCATGCCTGGCTTGTTCTGGCTGTTTTAAGTAGCATAGTTCAGTGTCCTGAATGAAGTAAGGGAGAGAATAATTTCTATACTATTACTCAAAGTCTAATGGGAGAACCCTCAGGTTATAGTCAATTATTTCAGAAGCTCGATAGAAACTGTACATTCAGCCTCTTTTACTCAAATGATCCTGGGCTTTTGGCTAGAAATCTAGCCCACTGATATTACTAATGCCTCATTTCTCTAAGCAGCCAAATTAGTGATCCCAATCAACTTCATCTCATCAAACTATGGAAAAATGCAATTGCTATTTAACCAGTCACAGTGTGGATGGCTGTGAGTGGCAAATATTCGAGGCCACTGTCCACAAGACTAGACTGTCTATTCCCAGACGGATCCTGTCACCATTCCTGTTATCCAGAAGAAAAATAATACCTTTGATGTGAATATAGCTAATTTTCAACCATAATTATGTGATCTGTGAATTAACCAAGTTTTTTTATCTTTTTGTCTCTATCTCTCTCTCCTCCCTCTTTTTGCCCCAAAGATTATTTTTTTCTGTGATTTATTATGATTCTACCAGAGACTTAAAAGACAATGCAAGGAAACAGAAAACAAACTTGGTGAAATTTTGGTCTTAAAGCAGTACCTATGGCACACACCTGTCATCCCAGTACTTGGGAGGCTTAGACAGAAGGATCGCAGGTTCAGGGCCAGCCTCAGCAACTTAGCGAGGCCCTCAGCAACTTAGTAAGACCCTGTTTCCAAATAAAAAATAAATAGGGCGGGGGTGTAGCTTGGAGGTAGAATGTCCCTGGGTTCAATCCCCAGAATTACACACACACACACACACACACACACACACACACACACACATATTCACAGGGGGGAAAAGCAGCTCCTCTGAGGACAATTTAGAGAAGAAGCTGAAACCTTTAGCTTACATAAAATTTTGGAGAAACATTGGATTTCAGTTACTCATTCTCTTTCTGTTTCTCCATCTTTGCAGGTATCCAAACATTCACACAAAAACTTTCATTAAGAAATGACATCGCCAGGCGTGGTGGCGCACGCTTGTAATCCCAGTACTTTGGGAGGCAGAGACCGGAGGATCCGGGTTCGCGGCCAGCCTCAGCTCTCGCGCTCTCTCTCTGTCTCTCTCTCTCTCTGTCTCTCTCTCTACCTAGTGAGGCCCTCCGCAACTTCGTGAGACCCGGTTTCAAAATAAAGCATAAAAAATAGGGCCGGGGGTGTAGCGCGGAGGTAGAACGCCCCTGGGTTCAATCCCCAGTACCGCAAAAAAAAAAAAAAAAAAAAAAAGAAATGACATCTATCTCTCCTAAATGCCAGGAATACAAAATGAATGCAAGACCACCTCTACTTCCAAGATGCTTAAGGTATAGTGACCCGAAGGGTTTACTAAACAATACAGGTGAAACATGTATTTGAAATACAGGTTAGATCTTAATTTGGTATCAGTCCAACTTATGCTGTAGTAACAAGCACTTCCAAGGATTTTTTGTGGCTTAAAGCCACCAAAGCTGATTTCTCATTTATATAATACGTCCATTGAGTGTTGAGTTAGTAGGCGTCTTGAGGAGTTGGGGTGGGGGGGATCAGTTCTTCCTAAATGTCCAGGTATCCAGGTCAATAAAGTTGTCATCATCAAGAGTATTGCTGGTTCCCATGCCAGAGAGAAAATAAAGCCATAGAGGACCTCAAACAGGAGACTAAGTCCTCCAGCACAGAAGAGACACACATTTCCTATCCCAACTCATTGGCCAGACTGGTGGTAAGACCCTTGCTGCCCACGACGGGGCCAGGAAGTAGAACCCTGCTATGTGCCTAAAGGAGGTGACAACTGGAAATATTTCATAAACAACAGTAATAATTATGGTAGAAATAAAAGAGCTCATTTCATCCAAAAAGAAACTAAAAGTTCTGTCTTCTCCTTAAAAGATAAGCTTAACAAGGCTTTGGGGAAGTATAAGTATTTAGTTATTTGCATCATCATGTTGAAACCTCCTGTTTAATTGGAAAGTTTGCCCTCCCTGTGCCCTCCAGTTCTTTGTGGAGTGTTTCCAAATTAGAGAGGAGGAGGGGTAAGAAGGAGGCTAATTCCCCTGCAAACACAATCCAACAAGTATGAAAACCACCCAGTCTGATTCCATGAACCCTCAGCCAATAAGTGGCTGGAATAATTCAGTCTCCAATCCCTCCCACTAATCTCATTCTAAAGAAGAGTGAAAGTGGCCATCGTCACCCTTCCCATGACCAGCTGTGCAGTCTCCCAGGGTTCAAGAGTAGACATGGGAGGATCAAGGAGATGCTAGCCTTTCAGAAACCCCAGAAGAGAGCTGGCACTTACACCAAAGCAATTAGCCAGCAATTTTGGCATTTGTGATTGGCTCATGGAGCCAGCAACCCAGCCAGAATGCTTTTTGAATAAACAAGAAACTGGTTCAACTAGAAAGTGCTCCCCCCAAAACATCCACCCCACAACAGCAATTTCATGTATGTGAATAATTGCTGGCTGGTTTTTGATGAACTCTCTGTTTGGATTAGACATCAATTTGATTAGATAAGTCTTTGGTTAACCAGAGGATGGGCATCCAACAATTATAGGGGCCCCAGGGGTGGGCAGCGGCTGTCATCCCAAGCTTTACTAGCCAGCAGCTGACTTGATCTCCCAGTCTAACCAGACTTAGTACTGCTGAATTTCTTGTTTAGGATTCAGTATGAAAAGAGAGAGAATGGCTTTAGGGATTGGTGCTAGTCAGTTTTAAATCACTATGACAAATACCTGAGGCAATCAATTTATAAAGAAAAAAGGTTTACTTTGGTTCACTGTTTTGGAGCATCTAGTCGATGATCAGGAGGACCCATAGCTTTTAGGCATCATCACTTCCCAACATCCCAGCACCCCAGCACCACCCTGGGGACCAAACTTTAACACGTGGCTTTAGAAGGACATTTGTCCAAATGATAGTGAGGCTGGAAACATTGTGATTTCTAAATGATGTCAAGGTGAACTCTTTCTACATGTAATCTTCAAACCACCATAATTATGACTAACAAATATAACAGCAATTCTCCTGATACCAATGAAGAAAATATCCTTTTATAATCTATCTGCCCTTCAGGCTAAAGCACTCCATCTCCATGTTTGAGTCTCTTCCAAGACTGGTCTCTGTACTGCCTCAACATGCCACTTCCCTGAGACATCTCTCCCCAGTGACTTCCCAACAGCTCTCTTTCCTACTTAATGATCTGTACCACTGTGTATGTATCTGGAGATTATCCTGTGGCTAAACAAACAGCCTTCAGGAGCAGTGAGATCCTGAAGTCCAGGTGTATTCTTTTTTTTTTTTTTCTGGTACTGGGGATTGAACCCAGGGGCATTCTACCTCAGAGCTACACCCCCAGCCCTTTTTATTTTAAGTTGCTGAGGGTCTTGCTGAGTTGCTGAGGAGGTCCTCGAACCTACAATCCTCATATCTCAGCTTCCCAAGTACTAGGATTACAGGTATGAACCACCATACCCAGCTCCAGGTGTTTTATTATAAGCAGTGCTGTTTGAATTCTTGACATCTAGTTTCCCTCTTTAAAAGATGGAGATATTGAGGGCCTATTTCGAGAGTTTCTTGGGAGGCTTGTGTTAGTCACCTATCACTGTGACAAAATACCTGAGACAAATACTTATGAAGAAAAAAGGTTTTCTTGGCTCACAGTTTCAGATATTTCAGTCCCTGGTCACTTGGCCATGTTGTGACACAGGACATTACAATGGGAGCATGTGGCAGAGGAGGTCTGTTCATTTCACCATAGCCAGAAAGCAGAAAAAGAGAGAGGAGGGGTCCCAAGTCCTAATAGCTCCCTCAAGGACACAACCCCAATGACCTAACTTCCTCCCACTAGTCCCCACCTCTTAAAGATTCCACTATCTCCCAATCGCACCAAGCTGAGGACCAAACTTTTAGCACATGGGCCTTTGGGAGGCATTCCAGATCCAAACTAGAGCAAGGTTTAAGTAGAATAATATGTGTAAACAGTCCAACAGTGCCTGGGACACACAGCCGGCCCTCAAAGTTTGGTTACTAGCCAGGCCTGGTGTTGCATGCCTATAATCCCAGTACTTGGAAGCTGAGGCAGGAGGATCACATGTTTGAGGACAACTTATCAAGGTCCTCAGCAACTTAGTGAGACCCTGTTTCAAAATAAAAAATAAAATAGGGCTGGGGGTGTAGCTCAGAGGTAGAATAACTCTGAGTTCAACCCCCAGTCCCACACACGCAAAAAAAAGTTTGGTCACTGATTGTATCCATAGTGGGGGTAACCACTCCCTCCTCCCTTACACTTTCCTCTCTCCTCCTTTGGTCTCTGTGATACATTGTTTCTAGGTATTCACTTTAAAACTTTAACTATATTCTCAATGAGTGCACCTGACCTTCCAGTCTCCTTCTGTGTCCCACTGGCTTAGTAACACTCCAGATCCTCCACGTTCCTCACCTGGACAATCACCATGGTCTTTTGAGGATTGTTCCTTGCAGGAGTCCTTGCTCATTCCAGTCCATTCTCCACATAAACAAACCAAAATAAGTTAGGAGCTCCAAACAAGACACTCTCTGGATCCAAAGCTTTTAGCGAAACTGAAGATAGCTAGCTGGGCGATCGTTCTCCTTGGAAGAACGTCCCTGGAGAATCCCTGCAGTTATCATTTCCTAAATGTTACCTAGGCATCCTCCTGCATTAGATCCAGTTTCACCATATTTAGCAAAATTGTTTACGTTGTTTGTATCTTTGGTTGTAGAAAGATTTTGATTTCACCTAAGATGAAGTTATTCTGATGGTACTAGAGAATATTATGCCAAGTGAGGTCAGCCAGTCTCAGAAAGTCAAGGGTCATTTATTTTCTCTCACATGTGGAAGCTAGAACAAAAATAGGAAGCAAAAGGGAGTCCAGTCAAAAGAGGAGAGAAAACAGTAGAACAGCGGAAGGGGATTGGAGGAGGGCGGTGGGAGGGGAACAATGAGAATTGAGGAAGGGAACAGTTCAATAAGGTTATGTCCATACAAGAAGGTTTCACTACCAATCTCACTAACAAATACAGGGGTGGGGGGAGCAGTGTGTGGAGGGATCGGGAGGTTATACAGAGAGAAGCACACCAGGTGACGTGTTTGCATCATTTGAGTCTCACTCTGATGCATAATTACTGTCACCAATAAAAGTATTTTAAAAAGGAAAAAGGTGTCAATTCTAATTTTGGTTGTCTTAGTCAGGAAGCTTTCAGCTAAAAGTAATAGAAGTCACCAATTCAACTGGCTTAAAACAATAGGGGTCGTATTATTTCCTATATAAAGAAGTCTAGAAGCTGAGTGGTGGTATAGTTTGGATAAGTGTCCCCCAAAGCCTCCATGTTAACGGCTTGGTTGGGGTTGATACAGGGGACAGGAGGGTACACCTGGTGTTTCAGTAGCACCCTGCACTCTGCATCCTCAGACCCTGGCTCTGGCTGATATGAACTCCAGGGATACTTGGGGCGCTCACCCGGACCCCTCAATGCCTTTCTATGAGCTCACTGAGGGCTGGCATGCTTCAGCAGCACAGACCAGTTGTCTGCCCTTGCCAAAATCCGCGTTCCCTTTTCCCTGACTAGCCCCAGGTGGCCAAGGGAATGGCATGTCCAGGGGACTGGCACCAGGCTGTTTGGAAGGGATCCAAACACAGTTTTCTTGAGGGCCCTCGGGCATCCTAAGAACTGAGCCAGGGAACAGTCTCCTTTGTGCTTACCCTGCCACCCTTCCCATCTCCCTCTCTGTGTGTTCTTTTGTTTTGATCCAAAGTGCCAGGGCAAATTCAAATCCCACCCAAAAGAACACATGCCTCTAGCTGTGCTTGGTGGTGCATGCCTGTACTCCCAGTACTTGGGAGGCTGAGACAGGAGGATCGCAGGCTGGAGGCCAGTCTCAGCAACTTAGTGAGACTCTCAGCAATCTAGTGTGACCCTGTTTCAAAATAAAAAATGAAATAGGGCTGGAGGTGTAGCTTGGAGGTAGAATGCCCCTGATTCAATCCCAAGTCCCCCTATCCCCCCCTCAAAAAAATATGCCTCAACTTAAAAACTTTGGAGAAAAGAATTGCTGAGCAACAGTAGCTCCTGTTTCCTGGCTCATCAAACTCCATGGAGCCTTTCCTCTATATCTAAAACAGGATGGCTATGGCTGGTACTTACAACCCCAGGGGCATGCTGGGAAGGATGACCCTGTCCAGCGAAAGTGCTTTGATTTTACTGAGCTGCCTAATGTCTGGGGCGTGTGCTCAGTTACTAAGCTATGATCTCCTGAGATCCAAGCCCTCTCTGTACTCTGCTCTACAATGCTGGGACCAGCCCCGCAAACAGCACTTCTACTTGGTCATCTGTTCCATGTTAGGTTCTATCAAGAAGGGACTCAGAGGAAGACTGCAGGGTTGAGGAAGTGGGGACAGTTTCTTCCTGTAGCAGCAGCTGAATCTAGCTGAAAACTCCTCCAGCTGGTTAATAACCTTGTTCAAGTTAGCAATCCCCTGTATTAAATTATCTCTGTTAAAATCACTGGTGTGGTTTCTATCTTCTGTCTGGACCATGAACTCTGAGTCAAACCTGAGAATTGTAATTAAAAAAAAAAGCACTAAATTGCTTTGCATAGTAGAAAAAGAGAATATGAACCTTCCAAAGCAATTCAGGAGGCAGAGAGGTATGAGAAGCAGCCATGGAAGGAGAAAAGACAGGCAGCCTAGGGAGGACAAGGGCAGAGTGGGAGGCAGAGAACACAAAAGACCATTTTAAGCTCCACCCCGCCTAGGATTCCTTTCTCCCCCTTTCTTTCCTAACCTTCAGTAGCTTCCACTACATCCATAGATGTTAGGAGGAGTGCTGTGAGAGCTAATTAATAGTTCAAAAGATCTTTTGAGAAGCTTAGAGACTGACATGAAGCTAAGTATTATCTTGTTAATTTTCATGCTTGTAGGAATTGATCATAATCCTCTGATCTAGCTGTTGAGGAAAGGCTAAATGAGTTTTTGATGAACAAAATGACTTTTTAGTCAGCCAAGACTTCAAAAGCAATAACTACCAAAGATTTCCTAGAAGTCACATAACTTTTTTTGTTTTGTTTTGTTTTTTGGTACCGGAGACTGAACCCAAGAGCATTCTACCTCCAGGCTATATCTATATCCTTAGTCCTTTTTAATTTTTTTTTTGAAACAGGGTTTGCTAAGTTACTAAAGGTCTAGCTACATTGCTGAGGCTAGCCTAGAACTTGCAATCCTCCTGTCTCAGCCTCCCAAGCACTGGGATTACAGGCATGTGCCACCATGCCCAGCTGTCACATAACTTTTCTACTAGCGAAAGAGTATGCTTTCTTATCTCTTTGTTCACTTTAGGGCAGAGAAAAAGATGGTATTACTAATGAGATGCTTATCACTATTGGGTCATGTTAGAGGGAAATTTTATTTCTACCATCAGAGATGAAAGATTGTTTGAAAAGACATTTTTATTCCTCCTAAGGATATTGCAGCTCACAAAATCTCATATAACTTCTCATAGCATGTATTTCACCATTCAAGGAAATTATTTATTGGGTTTATGTCTTCTTCTGTTGCAACTCAGCTTTAACAAGTGATATATTTGAGTTAATTTATATTCACACACCTTATGATCATCTAGTTTGTGCCAGGAAGTCTGGGAGAGTGTTTTTTGATGAACTGGGCTTACACAGTGCAGAAAGGAGAGATGGACATTGTTGTTTTCAGGAACAGCTCAAACCCGATGGGGACATAACTTTCCTGGGTAAAGCTTACTAGTCTGTGAGCTCCTGCTCCCAATCCTAGCACTGGTGTCTATGATGTCATTACGGCACTCTAGGATGCAACAGTGAAGCAAGGCTCCTAGATCCTTTATAGAAATCAAGACTGGAGTCATAGCAACAACAACTTTAAGGGGCAGTTTGTTTAACCAAATTAAAAACAAAGGCATTTTTTTCTGCTTCCACTCTCAGAAGTATTTCCATTTCATCCAAGTTAATAAAGAAAATTTTCATACTTCTATTAGTGCATTGTAATTATACATCATAGTGAGGTTCAAAGTGATCCAAACATGTGTGCACACAGCCGAGTATGTTCCCTTCCACAGCCCACCCGCTCCCTTCTCCCCGTGCCTGTTAGTGAGGTTGGTAGTGATAACTCCATATATGGACATATCATTATTTGAACTGTTTCTTTTCTCAAGCTTCCTTTTTCCCCTTCCCACCTCCATCCCCTAATCTTCTTCTGCTATTCTACTGTTCTCTCTCCTCATTTACCCAATGGTCCTTATGTTTCCTATTTTCTCCCTAGCTCCCACATATGAGAGAAAATATACAACCCTTGATTTTCTGAGACTGGCTGATCTCACTAAACATAATAGTCTCTAGTTCCATCCATTTTCCTCCAAATGACATAATTTTGTTCTTTTTTATGGCTGAGTAAAATTCCACTGTGTACATAGACCACACTTTCTTTATCCATTCATCTGTTGACAAACACCTAATTTGACTATTGTGAATTGCAATAAACTCCATAATTTATAATAAACTCCATAATTTGGCTATTGTGGATTGCACTGCTATAAACATGGATATGTATGTGTCACTATAGTATCTGACTAAATCTTTTGGGATGACGCTGAGGAGTGGTAGATTGGGTCATATGGTGGTCCCATTCTTAGTCTTTTGAGAAACCTCCACACTGAACTCCAATCATAAAAAGTTTGATGCAAACAGACCTTTCCTAAGTTCTCTGAAGTCTATGTCCCTGTCAGCTAATAATTATTAGTGCCCAGCCAGGCACAATCATTGTTATTTTGTGTTAGGCATTGTGCTAAGCACTGTATGCACATTATCTCTCATTTAATCCTCTCCAAACCCAGTAAGCTAGGTGTTACCATCCACATCACACAAATGAGGAAATAGTGGTTGAAAGTGGAGGCTGAAGAATTTCTCCAGGTCCCTAGCTGCCAAATGGCTTAACCAGTGGTTAGGCCAAGTCTGCTAAGAGTCTGTAGTCCTTGACATTGCCCACAGTGGTATGAAGACACTCTCTCTCTCTCTCTCTCTCTCTCTCTCTCTCTGGTTGCCTAACTATGGTTATATGCTAGGCATAAGTTGATCTTGCATTTCACTTTGGAAGCAGAAACCAGTGAAGACAAATTCTGTTTGGCTTGGTGTGCTGGAACTCACTGCAGAAATTCAATTCACACAACTGTGTGCTGGACGATGGGGAGGGTATGATTGAAGGGAGGGTCTGGTAGAAACCCCCCAAGACTGTGGGCTCTGCTCTACCCTACAACAGAATGGCGCTTTGACCAGAGATGGTGCCATTATAAGTTGACAAAGTGGATTGTTTTCCATGATAAATAGTAGCTGACCAAAAAAAAAAAAAAATGAGAAGCACATTCAGCAAGCCCTTATTGAGCATCTACTGTGCCAGAGACTATGCTAGATACAACAGTGAGTAAGACCGGCCCCGTGGCCTCAGGCAGCAAGCCACTGTCAAGCAGGACTGTCACATGCGGGCGGTGCAGGTGTGAATTGGTAGCATCTTCACGAGAGTGACTGCTCAATGAATAGTTGCAAAAAGCCTTAAAAACATGTCTATGCTCTTTTATTGTTTTTTTCCTTCCTTTCCTTCCAGAACAATTTTGTCTTAAAGCCATAGGTGATGCAGAACAAGGTAGTGGGAGTGGAGAGAGGGGCTATAAGGAGCTGTGGTGGCCCAGAATAGGCAAAAGATGACGGTCCGGGTCAGGCTGGCTGGGCATGAGAAGGCAAAGCCTAGGTGAGTTACGAAGAATATTCAAGCCAGGTATGGTGGTGCACACCTGTGATCCCAGGAAATGGAAGGCTGAGACAGGAGGATCTCAGGTTCAAGGCCAGCCTCAGGAACTGAGCGAGACCCTGTTTCAAAATAAAAAGGGCTAGGGGTGTAGCTCAGAGGCACAATGCCCCTGGGTTCAATCCCTCGTACCAATAAATAAATAAGTAAAATGTTTTATGTCTCATTTCTTCACTTGTATCCATCATCTCCAAAAATAAGCAAATAGCTTGTTTTATACTTCTCTGGATAACAAAGGAGTAGGAAGCAAGCAAGTGTACATCATTCAAATATTTACTGAGCTCCTACCAGGATGAGCCCTGTACTTGGTGGTTGAATTGAATTGAATCTACTGGAGCCTGTCACAGCTAGTCATCCGGTGAGCAAGTGGCCAAAAATGTACAGTGAACGCTTCCTTGTGTGCATTTGTTTTCTCTGCCAGAGGAACTTCTGTCCACACAGTTGACTCTGGTCCAAATGGAATGACGGGCATTGAGCAACAAGCAGCAGCTTCTCCAACCATCCGCGGACAAGCGGAGTTTCCGCGCGCTCTCTGCATTTCTCTAGCAACGGGGTAGGACCAGCAGCTCCCGGGTTGCTGGGGTTGATAGGCTGCGACAGATGCAGAAGAAGTAAGCAAACAGATTAATATGTATTAAATTACTGCATTAGTGCTCACTATTTCTAAATTCAGGACTTGTGTGTACATGTGGAAGTGGTATTTACCACTGCTCCTATCGTGGGAGCTGAATCAAACAGAATTCCTCTCGCAATCAACAGGGCAGTACAAGCCAGCGTCACAACGACTTCCTCCCTCTCCTCCACGCTCCCTCTCGAGGACCTGGCATCATTGTCACTTGAAGTAATGTGGACCTGTAGCTCTCACACCACTCAGAAAGAAATGAGTGGCTTAAGGTCAAGACCATTTCTTTTTGTCCTGCACAAGAGTGATCTAGAAATCCTTTTCACCCAGGATTTTTGACACTGGGAGGACCTCAGAAGAGCAAGGCCTGGAGACAAGATGCAAACGTGACCTGAAGTCACAGCGCGTTGTACTAGCGGAGGCCTTCTAGATGAGCTGAGGGGACGTGTCAGCAATGTCTGAAGATGCCAGGATCAAAGCACAACGCGGAATCCTCAGGGACCAGGTCATCTGGTTTTTCTGGGTATAAGAAAAGATGAGAGCCAGGCATGGTGGCGCATGCCTGTAATCCCAGTACTTGGGAGGCTGAGACAGGAGGATTGAAGGTTCAAAACCAGCCTCAGCAACGTAGGGAGACTCTCCACAATCTAGCGAGACCCTGTTTCAAGCCAACAACTAAAAAAAAGGGCTGAGGGTGTAGGTCGGAGGTAGAATGCCCCAGTGTTTAATCCTCAGTACCACAAAATTTTTTTAAAAAAAAGATCAGGTTTTGAACACGCAGAGCTGGGAGTGAATTCTGGCTCTGCCAACGTCCCACAATATGTACTGTGACCATTTGTTTAACACTGCTCAGAGCATCTGTAAAAGTGTGGTAAGAACACCGGTCAGTCCCTGTAGATTTTTATGAGTGTGAAAAGGAGATATATACAAAGCCATGTCACACAGCACAAAAGCTGTGCTAGTTCTTCCTTTCTTGTTTCACACTTACTCATCAGGAATCATCCAGAACTTCTACTGTCTTGAAGTACACTTCTTATTAATTCACAACACTTCCTGACTATAATCTATCCTTATTATTCATAATGTTCCACAGTCATTCATTTTGTAAATCCAACATTCTCCTTCCTCACAGCTTAATGAAAATACCATGGAAACTATTTCCAGGTGCTGGAGAAACTTCATGGACTCATCACCCTCAAGTTCTCACTCAACAAATTAAAACACTCCAAAAGCCACGTGCAAGCCAGGTGTGGTGGGCAAGCCTGTAATCCCAGTACTTGGGAGGCTGAGACAGGAGGATCACAAGCTCGAGGCCAGCCTCAGCTACTTAGTGAGACCTTGTTTCAAACTAAAAATTAAAAAGGGGCTGAGGTGGAGCTCAGAAGTAGAATGTCCCTGGGTTCAATCCCTACCACGAAAGAAAAAAAGAAAGAAAGAAAGAAAGAAAGAAAGAAAGAAAGAAAGAAGAAAGAAGAAGGAAGAAGGAAGAAAGGAAGGAAGGAAGGAAAGAAGTCACACGCATAGAACATTAATACAAGAATGTATAACAACTATAGTCTTCTCTAGAGTGATTTAGATTTTAAAATCTATTACTCCTAATTTTGAGGGTTTTCTAGCTTGATGAGTTTACTCCCCTTGCTTGTTCCCTTCTGCCTGTGACTTGGTTGAACCCTATGGAATCACGGATATCTGACCACTTCTGACCTACGGAAATGGGAATCGCATACAAGTTTATCCTGATTGAACCAGACCAAGGACACAAGAAATCAGAGCAGATCCTAGAAACTGTAGCTGGGCTGCTCCCCAGCCCAAGGAGCCCTTTGCTTCCCAGACACGAGCTCAGAAGGTCACCGGTGGCACACACACTGCCTTGTTCTCCCTCCCCACTAGTAGGGCAGGTGCTAACCAAAAAGGTACATAATTATGACAATAAAGGCCACAGATGGACAGGGTGGAGCCATTATCTCTACACGCAGGCCGACTGCGCACAGCAGGCCAGGTCTGCAGGGATCTTACCACCGTGCGCACCGTTCCCTCCTCCAGGGAAGTTGTCATCCCACCCCCAAGCTAATGACATTAATAATTAGCCAACTTAGAAAGGTTCATGGGCCACTGGAGTGAGAGGAACGTTTTGATGACGCTGGCATTCCTGGGACTGAGAGCACAAGAGCAGAAGAGGCCCTGAGTGCGATGTCACTGCTAAGGCGCCTCCCCGCCCTCCTCATTCCAGGTGGGAGGATGTTGGCTCCTCAAAGCATTTCATCCAGCACGTGGTGAGCAGGCAGGCCAGCAAGAGCCAGCCTCGTTCCAGACCCAGCCACGCAATCCTTCCCAGGACTCAGCTTCCCAGAGTGTCTTGTAAATTAAAACCGTGTTTCAATTGCCTTTTATTTTTACATAGCATGAGTAGGCCAGCCAATTACCAATAAGATGATATACAAACTGCCCCTGATTGGGAACCTATACCTTAGAAAATACTGATAATTAGCAGGATGTGGTGGCATACACTTGTAATCCCAGTACTTGAGAGTCTGAGACAGAAGGGTCACAGTTTCGAAAACAGCCTCAGCATCTTAATAAGACTCTCAGCAACCTAGTAAGACCTTGTTTCAAAAACAGAAAATAAGAAAGATCTGGAGGTGTAGCTCGGAGGTAGAATGCCCCTGTGTTCAATCCCTAGTACCACAAAAAAAAAAAAAAGAAGGAGGAGGAAAGAAAAGAGAAGAAAAGAAGAGAAAAAAAGAAAAGAAAAGAAAATTGCAGACAATTTTTGGTCCTACCAAAAAAGGTAAACTAGACATTAGCAAATGGGTTTCCCTGGGGTCAGAGAAAGAAACTACCCTCGGCAAACTCCCTCAGCCCTGCCAGGCACCCTGGAGATCAGAGAAGTCGACTGGCTCAGGTAGTGTTCATGAAGCACTGTGAAAACATAAATGTCTACGTAGATTTTTTAAAAAATTAAAAACAGCTATCATCTTGGAGGGGGTTGTGTGTTTTTGTCAGTGAAACGTATTTTATTTTTCGCTTTCAATTTCAG
The DNA here is from genome assembly GCA_004027185.1 of Glis glis. Lineage (NCBI taxonomy): Eukaryota > Metazoa > Chordata > Mammalia > Rodentia > Gliridae > Glis > Glis glis. Next base: position 47,581 of record PVJS01009971.1, read on the forward strand.
TGATCCACGAGGGGCTCTTTTGTAAGACAACTTAAAGTAAGTGAAGTAGACAGAGACTGAGCTTAGTCACAATCAAGAGTGTCTCTCTACCTGGCACAGTGGCACATGCCTGTAATCCCAGTACTCGGGAGGCTGAGATAGAAGGACCACAGGTTCACAGGTTCAAGACCAGCCTCAGCAATTTAGCCAGACTTTCAGCAACCTAGCGAGACCCTGTTTCCAAACAAAAAATAAAATGTACATGGGAGGCTACAGGTCTAGCTCAGAGGTAGAACACTCCTGGGTAGAATGCCCCAATACCAAAAAAATAATAATAATATTAATAAAAAAAGATTCCAGGAGGCAGTTGGAAAAATCTGAAGGCCATAGAGATTGAGTCTGAGAACAGACTGGAAAGTGTCTGTCCTTCACCCCCATCCTCCCCCAAACAACACGGAACTGAGCCCTAGGCTCCGTCCCCAGAAATGAGTAGAGGAAGGGATGGTACGGGATGGCTGAGGATTCAATCCAGAGGCCGCAGACAGTATGAGACCCCGAGCGACGGTGGCACTGGGCAGGGGACAGGGTGTGGGTCAGAGGGTTTGAGCGCCAGAGGGCCCATGGAAGAGGCTGTGCGACAGACGCAGAGAAGCAGAGTCCCCGACAGAATGGAGAATGAAGCTCCACCGCAACATGGAGGGACACAGCGAAAGGCCCGCGCGGCGTTCGCGCAGGAAGATGGCGAGGGGCCCACGCAAGGTCTTCTGAGAAAAGGGAGAACTGGGGCTGTTTGGGGTTCTTTCCCCTAAGTCCACTGGGCAGCCATGGAAGGGGATGCCATGATCTGATTCACATTTTTAAAAAGTCTGTCTGGCAGGCTACCCTGCAAGGACTGTGCTGATAGTAGACATTCACGAGAGGCCCAGGAGAGGGGATGGTGACTCAGACTAGACTGATGGCAGTAAAGATGGAGAGAAGTGACATCTGAAGTCTCTGGCACACACGAGGCTCCCTGGTGGATGAGACGTGGGGAGGGAGAAGCCCAAGGGCAGAGTGACCGGGTCATCGCTGAGCCTTACTCACTTGGAGCTCCGTATTTCCATTCAGTTGTGACCCTGTCGCTTACATAATGAGAATCTCATGGGACTTTCTCGTTTCAGTGTTTAAACTTGCCTTTTTTTTTAGGATACCAGGGCTAGGTATGGTGGTTCATGCCTGTACATGGGAGGCTGAGACAGAAGTACCCCAGGTTCGAGGCCAGCCTCAGCAGCTTAGTGAGACGCTGTTTCAAAATTTAAAATAAAGAGCCGGGCGTGGTGGCGCACGCTTGTAATCCCAGTACTTTGGGAGGCAGAGACCGGAGGATCTGGGTTCGCGGCCAGCCTCAACTCTCTCTCTCTCTCTCTCTCTCTCTCTCTCTCCTTAGTGAGGCCCTCCGCAACTTCATGAGACCCGGTTTCAAAATAAAGTATAAAAAATAGGGCTGGGGGCGTAGCGCGGAGGTAGAACGCCCCTGCGTTCAATCCCCGGTACCGCAAAAAATAAAAAA
>PVJS01009972.1:0-49108 GCA_004027185.1 Glis glis
TTAGCCAATCACAAAAAAAGAAGGGACATATGTTTTCATTAATATGCGCAACTTAGGGAGTAGTGGGGACACAAAAGGGACTCCAATGACAATGGAGAACCCTCAGTGGTGCAAGGGAAGGGGTACAAGGAAAGGGGAAGGGTAAGAAAGAAGTGAATCTATGGAATTACTGTCATAAACAATGTGTATATATGAGATTATACCAACATCATTCTCAGTGCTACATGTGGGGAGGGAGGCGGGGGGGGGGGAGGGACACCAAGAGCTGTGTGCATGTATGTTAACACCAAACTGATACTCATTGTGATGTGAGACTACAATGCACCAATAAAAACATAAAAAAATAAATAAAAATTATTTGAAAAGAAAAAAAATTATAGTACTGATAAAAATAGGCAAATGGATTAATGGAACAGAATAGAGATATCATAAATAGATGCACATAAATCAAAATCAAAGGAAACACAATGGAATAAAGATGGTCTTTTCAATAAATGGTATTGGCTGGGCATGGTGGCACATGCTTATAATCCCAGTACTTAGGAGACTGAGACAGGAGGATCGCAGTTTTGAGACCAGCCTCAGCAATTTAGTGAGGCCCTCAGCAACTTAGCGAGACCTGTCTCCAAATAAAAAATAAAATTGGGCTGGGGGTGTAGCTTAGAGGTAGAATGCCCCTGGGTTCAATCCCCAGTTCCACAAAAAACAAAACAAAAAATGGTATTGGAACAATTGGACATCCATGTGCAAAAGAAAAAAAATATTAACTTCAATACAGACATTTCATCTTTCACAGAAATTAACTCAAAATGAATCATTGACCTAAATGTTAAATGATAAACTATAATACATCTATAATATAGCAAAGGAAAAAACCTAGGTAACCTAAGGTATGGTGATGACTTTTTTGTAAATAACTCTTACAGATGATCTATAAAAGAAAGAACTGATAAAAAAGGACTTCATTAAAAATTAAAACGTCTGCTCTCCTGACAGACAATGTCAGGAAAGTGAGACAACAATCACCAAATAGGAAAAAATTTTAGCAAAAGAGACTTTTGATAAAGGACTGCTATCCAAAATACACAAAGAACTCTTCAATGCAACAATAAGAAAACAAACACAAAAGGCAAAAAACTTTAACAGACCTCTCACCAAAGAAGATATATAGTTGGCAAATAAACATATAAAAATAGGTTCCTGCTACATCAGGAAAATGCAAATTAAAACAACAATGAGATACCATTTTACACCTATTGAAATGACCAAAATTTTGGACACTGACAGCACAAAATGCTAGTGAAGATGTGGAACAGCAAATCTCATTTACAGCTAGGTGGAATGCAAGATGGTATAGGCAACCTGGAAGACAATTTAGTTGTTTCTTGTAAAACAAAAAATACTCTTACCATGCAATCCACCAATTGCATTCCTTGGCATTTACCCAAATGAGTTGAAAATGTATTTCCACAAAAAAATCCTGCAAGTGGCTGGTTATAGCAACTATATTAGTAATTGCCAAAACTTGGAAGTAATCACCATGTCCTTCAATGAATGAATGCATAGGTAAACTAGCACATTCACACAATGGAATATTATCTAGTGCTAAAAACTAATGAGCTATCAAAACATGAAAAGACATGGGGGGAACTTTAATAACCAAGCCTTTAATAACTTTAATAAACAAGCCAATCTGAAAAGTCAATACACTGTATGATTCCAACTTTATGACATGCTGGAAAAGATAAAATTATGAAGACAGTAAAAGTACCAGTGGTTGGCAGGGGTTGGGGGGTGATGAATAGGCAGAGCACAATTTTTAGTGTAGTAAAAATATAGTGTTTGTATGATACTCTAATGACAGATACATGTCATTATACATTTGTCCAATGCTGTAGAATGAACAGTAGGAAGAATGGTCTCTAATGTAAACTATGACTTTAGGTGATGATGATGTGCCATTGTAGTTTCATAAATAACAAATGTGAGAGATGTTGATAACAGGAAAGGCTGTGTGTCAGGGCAGGGTGTGTATGGTAACTCTCTGTGCTTTAAAAAAGTAATCTTTAGCCGGGTGTAGTGGCGCATGCCTGTAATCCTAGTACTTGGGAGGCTGAAACAGAAGGATCGCAGGTTCGCAGCCAGCCTCAGCTACTTAGTGAGACCCTCCGCAACTTAGTGAGACCCTGTTTCAAAATAAAGAATAAAAAAATAGGGCTGGGGGTGTAGCTGGAGGTAGAATGCCTCTGGGTTCAATCCCCAGTACCACACACACAAAAAAGTAGTCTTTAAATATGAAAAAATCAGGCATTTATGTTTTTGTCTTTTATTGTCTCAGAAAATTAAGAAACCAGTGGTAAAAATCATATTTTGTCATCCCAATAAAGCAATATTAGCATTTTGGTGTATTTCCTTCCCCTTACCATACATTTCTTTACAAACTAGTAACAAACATTTTTTTTTCGGTACCAGGGATTGAATGCAGTGGCGTTCTACCTCCGCGCTATGCCCCCGGCCCTATTTTTTATACTTTTATTTTGAAACCGCATCTCACGAAGTTGCGGAGGGCCTCACTAAGGAGAGAGAGAGAGAGAGAGAGAGAGAGAGAGAGAGAGAGAGAGAGAGACAGGGAGAGAGAGAGCGAGAGAGCTGAGGCTGGCCGCAAACCCGGATCCTCCGGTCTCCGCCTCCCAAAGTACTGGGATTACAAGCGTGCGCCACCACGCCCGGCAACAAACATTTTAAATATAGTTTACCCTGGTTTTTAATTTAACATTATCTCCTAAGTAATTTCTCTATTTTCACAATTTTTATAAAAATATCCACCATTTTAATATAACATAACTTAGTGGATATGCCATGAATCTCTGAAATAGTTCCTACTGTTCCTATTGTAAGTATAAATATATATTTCTCTCTTGTGAAATTAAGATGATTATTTGGTAGATATTCACTCAGTCCAAGAATGACATCCATTCATGCATTCCTCATACATTATTGACTACTTTTACCCATGTACTAAGTTAGACTCCATGTATATAATGGAAGACAGAAAAGTTATTGCCCCTGATCTTATGAAAATGTACAGTCTAATGGGAGAAGACAGTGACAGATATTTAAAAATGGATTTAAATAATTATATAATTACAAATTATAATAATGTTATGAATAAAAAAGCATGGTGATATAGAGAGAAATATTTGGGGAGTTAGAGGAGATACTCTAGGGTTGGGTATGCAGCTCAGTAGAATTAGAGGGAAAGGCCCATTCCAAATTGTGTGTCCAGCCTGAAAGTTAGACCAGAGACTGTGAAATTATTAGAAGAAGCCATAGGTTCAACACTCCAATATATAGGCACAGTTAGAAACTTCCTCAACAAGACCTCCAAAGCACAGGAAATTAAAACAAGAATTAATAAGTGGGATAGCATTAAACTACAACGCTTCTGCTCATCAAAGGAAACCATCAAGAGCTTAAAGAGAAAGCCTACAGAATGGGAGAAGATCTTTGCAAGCTATCTCTCTGACAGAGGTCTAATATCTAGGATATACAAAGAACTTAAAAGACTTTACACTAAGAAAACAAATAATCCAATCAAGAAGTGGGCAACTGAAATGAAGAGACACTTCACGATAGAAGAGATACAAATGGCCAATAGATACATGAAAAAAATGTTCAACATCATTAGCAATCAGGGAGATGCAAATCAAAACTACTCTAAGATTTCATCTAACTCCAATTAGAATGGCAAGCATTAAGAAGTCAAACGACAACAAATGTTAGCGAGGATGTGGGGAAATTGGGACTCTTCTACACTGTTGGTGGGATTGCAAACTAGTTCATCCACTATGGAGATCAGTATGGAGATTCCTCAGAAAACTGGGAATGGATCCACCATATGATCCGGCTATACCACTACTGGGTATCATACCAAAGGGATTGAAACCAGAAAACTACAGTAATATATGCATACCCATGTTCATAGCAGCACAATTCACAGTGGTCAAATCATGGAACCAACCTAGGTGTCCATCAACAGATGAGTGGATTACAAAATTGTGGGAAATACACACAATGGAATTCTACTCAGCAATAAAGAAGAACAAAATAATATCATTTGCAAGAAAGTGGAAGGATCTGGAGAACATTATGTTAAGTGAGATCAGTCAATCACAAAAAAAGAAGGTACATATGTTTTCATTAATATGTGCAACCTAAGGAGTAGTAGGGTCACACAAGGGACTCTGGTTGATAATGGAGAACCCTCAGCGGAACAAGGGAAGTGGTACAAGGGAAGGGGGAGGGCAAGAAAGAAGTGAATTAATGGAAATACTATCATAAACAATATGTACATGTGAAAATATACCAACATCATTCTTGGTACTTCATACAGGTGGGGGGAAGCAGGGGGGGGCACTAAGAGCTGTGTGCATGTATGTTAACATCAAATAGATATTCATTGCAATGTAAGACTCCAATGCGCCAACAAAAAGCACGTTAAAAAAAATTGTGTGTCCAGGAAACACTGTTCTGAGAATATGGCATTTCTGCAAGATTAAAAGAAGCCAGATGTCTCTACCTGTGCCTATATGTTCAATGTTGGACCTATGCCCTTCTCTAGTAATTCAATGTCTTCAGTCTAATTCCTAGATCTTTGATCCATCTTGAGTTGACTCTTTTGCAGAGTGAGAGGTAAGGATTTAGTTCCATTTGTGTGTGTGTGTGTGTGGTACTGGGGATTGAATCCAGGGGCATTCTACCTCCAAGCTACATTGCCAGCCCTATATTTTATTCTTTATTTTGAAACAGGGTCTCACTAAGTTGCAGAGGGCCTCACTAAGTAGCTGAGGCTGGCCGAGAACCAGATATTCCAGTCTTGGCCTCCCAAGTACTGGGATTACAAGCGTGTGCCACCACGCCCGGCTTAGTTCCATTTTTCTACAACTGGATAACCAGTTTTCCCAACAGCATTTGTTGGAAAGGCTGTCTTTTCTCCAATGTATGTGTTTGGCACCTTTGTCAGAAATCAATTGGCTATAAGTGTGGATTTATCTCTGTATCTTCTATTCTGTTCCATTGGTCTATGTGTCTGTTATTGTGCCAATATCATGCTGTTTTTACTATAGCTGTGTAGTATAATTTGAAGTCAGGTATTGTGATGCCTCCTGCATAGTTTTTATTGCTGTGAATTGTTTTGGCTAGTCTGGGTCTTTTGTTTTTCCATATGAAATTTAGGACTGGTTTTTCTAGCTCTGTGAAGAATGGCATTGGTGTTTTGATAGGGATTGCATTGAAGCTGTAGATAACATTGGTAGAATGGCCATTTTGATAATATTCATTCTGCCCCAAAGCTCAGGAAATTAAAGCAAGAATTAATAAATGGGATGGTATTAAACTAAAAAGCATCTGCTCATCAAAAGAAACCATCAAGAGTCTAAAGAGAGCCTAAAAACCATCAAGAGTCTAAAGAGATCCTACAGAATGGGAGAAGATCTCTGACAGCTACCTCTCTGATAGAGGACTAATATCTAGACTATACAAACTCCTTAAATGACAACACTAAAAAACCAAATAACCCAATCAAGAAATGAGCAGTTGAATTAAATAAACACTTCACAAATGAAGAAATACAAATGGCCGATAAACATATGAAAAAATGTTCAACGTCATTAGCAATCAGGGAGATGCAAATAAAAGCTACACAGAGATTCCATCAAACCCCAATTAGAATGCAGTCATCTGGTGAGGATGTGGGGACTAGAAACACTTATACACTGTTGGTGGGATTGCAAATTAGTACAGCCACTATGGAGATCAGTGTGGAGATTCCTCAGAAAAATGGGAATGGATCCACCATATGATTCAACTATAACACTCTTGGGTATCTTCCAGAGGGACTGAAATCTGAATAATATAGTAATACATGCATATCCATGTTCATAGCAGCACAATTCACAATAGCCAAATCATAGAACCAACCAAACCAAGGTATCCATCAACTGATGAATGGATTGCAAAATAATGGGATATACACACAATAGAATTCTACTCAGCAATAAAGAAGAACAAAATTATGTCATTTGTAGTAAAATGGATGGACCTGGAGAACATTATGTTAAGTGAGATTAGCCAGTCACAGAAAGTGAAGGGTTATATGTTTTCTCTCATATACAGAAGCTAGGGAGTAGTCGGGATAGAAGAGGGACTTTAGATAATGGAGGAGAAACTCCAGTGGAGCAAGAGAGGTGGTCTAAGGGAGGGTGGTGGGGAAGAGAGAGAATCAATGAAGGAAACTTCCAGTGACATTACCTACATATGTGAGAATACCAATGCCAATCTCAGTATCATGTATGGGAAAGGGGGGAGTGGGGAGAGAACTGGGGGAAAGCTGACCAAGTGCTGTGTGAATGTATGTCACTATCACTCTGAACTACATTATGATGTGAGACCATAATGCACCAATAAAAGTATTTAAAAAAAAGGAAGCCATAATAAAGTGGGGATGTGGCTCAGTGGTAGAGCACTTGCCTAACATGTATGAAGCCCTGGGTTTGATTTCCAGCACCAAAAACAAGCAAACCAAAAAGTATATAGATTTTGGAGGGAGAATGAAATAATATAGGTTGAATGCAGGGTTAAAGTAAAGTTGATTCAAGAGTGACATATACAAGCTGTGGTGGCTTTGTAATGTGTCAACTTGACTAGGCCAAATTGTATGTCCCAGAATTCCCTTTTATGTTTGTTTCTGGTGAGGTAGGTCTCAGAGAGGTAGGTCTTGCAGCTTTTTCTTGATATTTTCATATTATATCCCTCTTCTCTTTCTGATTGTCTGACTGGTGATCTTCGAGCATAGGCATCAGACACAAAGGCAGCAGCCTTACAGAGAGCACTTACTCAGATCCCACAGTTGGATATGGCCAAATCCCTGCAGTGAATCTCTTTGTATATAAACATGTAATATCTAAATATCCTTGAAATTCTGCTTCTTTGATTAAACCCTGATTGATACATATAACAGCATCTTCATTTTTATTTGTTAAGCAAATTTCTTTGCTTCTGAAAAATTACTTGGTGTTGGAGCGAACAAAATATTTAAAGTAATATTATTGTAGGCCTTTTTATACTTTTTAATAAAAATCCTACATTACTGATGCTTTAAAGATTTTAAAAGCAAAGTGTTCTTTTACTAGAGGAGCAGAAAGAATAAGATCAGGGACATAGGCTTGTTGCACTCCTAGAAGCAGTGTCATACTAACAAAATCTGTGCAAAATGCTAGGAATAAAAGTAAAAGAAGACAAGGAAAGAAAGAAGAAAGGAAGGAAAGACAGGATGGAGGGTGTGGTAGGGAGGGGAATTTTTTTAAAAAGATCATACTTAATAAATCGCTAATATACCAAGGAGAGTATTTTTAGGAGGATAACTGTTTTATTTCTCTTTCATTTATTTATTTATTTATTTATTTATTTATTTATTTATTCATTCATTCATTCATTCATTCATGGGGGGAGGATATCTTAGAGATTCCAAAGAGAAAATACTTTCGATTAACTAACTACTATGATTTAAGCCCTGTTGACTTCACAGCAGAAATTGTGGCATCCAGAAAAGAAACAGATGATTAAAGAAAAGCACAGTATTTCACTAAGATACAATTTCAGTGAATCATTATCAAATTTCAAATCCTTGAAAGGTATCACTGATGGAACAAAAACAACACATATCTTTAAACCAATGGTCTGTCACCTATGACAACTTTAGTCAATATGTAGGGAAAATGAATGTAGCTTAGGTTAGAAGCAAACCAAAGTTATATTTGATTCCACTGATACTTCAGCAAATACCTGTGTGAACTATGTCTGTGCTGAGATCAGAGAATACAACATTTATATTCTACAATCACAGGAGGACAGGAAACACATCCAGTCATTCAATTGCAATTATCTTAGAATGATCATAATGAAAATTGGTACACCTTTTCACAGTCAAGAGAGCCAAAGGAATTACTCCTTTATTCTAAAGTAGTTATAGTACTTAATAACATTTTAGAGTCTTTGTGTGTTATTGCATATGAAACTAATAGATGAATCAAGAATCAGAAGTAGGAGAATACAAATATCACTGAGGACATACACAGGCCAGGCACTGTACTAGAGGCTGAGTTCAAAGATGAATACATTTGCTCCCAGTCTTCTAGTTTGTTATATTTTAGAATAAGCTAAGTGAGAATTTCACTGTGTAGTCCTAAGTTATCTACTATTTAAGTCTAATAACCTATCTTTTATTTCTTAGTAGAATTTTGTAAAATAAATATGATTTAAACTGAAGTAGTCATTCTACCTACAGAATGTGATTGCATTCCCTACTCTTTTAATGATAGGTGTGGCCATATGTACCTTCTTTCTCTAATTAAGTGGGAGCAGTGGTGTCCTGGAGCTGGCCTGTCCTGGCTCTTCCCAGCACAAATTTGATGACCTAGTGACTGAAAACAGCCTTTATAAACAAGTAAATCCCAGTACTTGGGAAGCTGAGATAAGAGGATTGCAGGTTCCAGGCCAGCCTCAGCAACTTAGCAAGGACCTCAGCAACTTAGACCCTGTTTCAAAATAAAAAATAAAATAAGGCTGGGGATGTAGCTTGGAGGCAGAATTTCTCTGGGTTTAATCCCTAGTACCACAAAAAGAAAAGTTAGAGTGATAGAAACTTTAAATTACTTCATAGAAAAAATACTATTTTTTCTATACTACAGAGATTTTCTGCTTTTGAATAAATGGCTTGATATTGGTTTGCATAGAGAATCAACCCATTTTAGTCAATATACTTGAACTAAGGTTCTCAAGTTCTGAAGGCTATCTAGACACACAAGGAGAGTGAAGATATAAGAATGCCAAAACATGAGTTCAGAGGAACCAGGACATGAGACAAGGGTCTGGATAAGTGTCCCTCATGCACTGGGTGTAGAAAATGGCTAGGTCTGACTAACTGTCTCGAGAAAAATGAGAATGCTACCTACAGTGTCACTCATTGGTGGGGAGTTCTGCCATATCACTCAAAACCAAATGGAGAATGAATACAATTATCTATCTTTTTCTGGAAAAGTTATTTTAAAATTACCTAGATAACTAAAACTATGATCATAAATGTAAAAGTCAAAAATAGAATTATGAGAATTATTATTTCAATTATTTAGGAAAAGGAATTGGATCTGACTTGCCACCACTTGAGCCCATTAACTATGACATTGATGATGCTTCTGCACTGTTTAAATACAATGACTTGTTCAATTCTATTTCTCTTTCATTAGTAAATGACCTCTCTGCTCCCTGGCTCCTTTGTATGTTGTATCAAGATGCAACTCTTGTAGTTTCTAATCCTAACTGGATTTAAGCAGATACTCATTAAACTCCCTAACAGACTGAAAGAGTAGTCTGGAGTAGTGGTTCCCAAACACCACAACTCATGAGTTAGTGCAAGGTATCTGATCTTCCATGTGGACATAAAACAGTACCTATATATAGAAAAAATTGCATTTCATACATATAGATTATGTTTCACATGTGTTAGGGTACTTTTGATTAATAAATTAGAAATTTATTTTAAAATATTCTTGACTTCAAACTAACTTTTTTTTGTGTGGTACTGGGGATTGAGCCCAGGGGCGTTCTACCTCCGAGCTACACCCCGGCCCTATTTATTATCCTTTATTTTGAAACCGGGTCTCACGAAGTTGCGGAGGGCCTCACTAAGTAGCTGAGGCTGGCCGCGAACCCGGATCCTCCGGTCTCCGCCTCCCAAGTACTGGGATTACAAGCGTGCGCCACCAGGCCCGGCTCTTCAAACTAACTTTGAGAGCATTTATTCACTCAAAAATAAAAATGTGATTTCTTTTATGCAGGATTGCTCAATTTTAAAATACTAACTTTAATTTTAATATATTTAAAAGCATATTATTAAATAGAAAGCCTAGTGATTAAAAAGGGCTATGACTTTATATCTAAAATTATGTGTTTTATATGCAAATACATAAGTATATTCACATATAAAGTATCTTACAAGAGAGAAAGTGAGTTTATTTGAAATATTCTTATCGACATAGCTCACAATCAAAGAAGTTTGGAGATTCCAGCTCCATACTGCTCTCGATACATCAGCAATCATTCCTCAGCCCACTATTTGTTTTCCAGAATTGGGTGAAATTCTCTCATACTGTGATAGCTTCTTTCTCTCCTGGAGGTGTTATGGATTTATATCCTTGTATTCTTTAGAATAATTTTAGATTGATTTTTGTTACTGAAAGGGATAAACAAGTGTTTTCAAGCTACCCTTTTTTATACTTTTATTGGTGCATTGTAATTATACATCACAGTGAGATCCAAAGTGATACATAAATACATGCTCACATCACTTGGTGTACTTCCCTCTGTATCCCACCCTGCTCCCCATCCTCCCTCCCCATACATTTTAGTTAGATTGATAGTGATACTTTCATATATGGACATCACCTTATTTGAACTGTTCCCTTTCTCAAGCCTCATTTCCCTCCCCACATCTCTCCCCCAACCCACTTCCACTATTCTACTGGTCTCTCTCATTTAACTGAAGTCCCTTAGGTTTCTTGTTTTCTCTCTAGCCTCCACATATTAGAGAAATCATACAATATTTGACTTTCTGAGAGTGGTTGTTCTCACTTAGCATCACATTCTTTAATTCCATTCATTTTCCCTGAAAATTACATAATTTTGTTATTTTTTATAGATGAGTGAAATTCCATTGTGTGTATATACCACGTTTCCTTTATCCATTCATCTATTGACAGATACCGAGGCTGGTTCCATAATTTGGGTATTGTGAGTTGTGCTGCTATAAACATGGATATGCATGTATCACAGTGGTACTCTGACTTTAATTCTTTTGGAATGATGTCAAACAGGAGTGGTATAGCTGGGTCATATGGTGGCTCCATTCCTAGTCTTTTGAGAAATCTCCATACTGATCTCCATAGTGGTTGTACTAATTTACAAGTCTACCTACAGTATATAAGAGTTCCTATTTCCCCACATCCTCACCAGGATTTATTATTGCTTGTATTCTTGATGATTGCCATTCTAATTGGAGTTAGGTGGAATCTCAGGATTGTTTTGATTTGCATTTCCCAGATTACTAATGATGTTGAACATTTTTTCCATGTATTTGTTGGCCATTTGTATTTCTTCTTTTGTGAAGTATCTATTCAAGCTACCATTTTTAACCAGAAGTTTCTTTTAAGAAAATGTTTATATAAAGAAAGGAGTCTCATGCTTGGAAATAGTGGCAACCACTGGGGAAGAGCAGGAGCCTGGACCCCCTCCGGCCTCTGCTACTGACCACAGTGTGACTGTGGAAAAGCACCTGAACTTCTTGCACCCAGTTTCTCCTCTGTGACAGGAACACTCACACTGTTTGGTCGCTAGGTCTTCTAGGTGGTGGTACTGTGCTCCCACTGACTAATAGAATAGAAATGGACAGATTCTACATACAAAAGACACCATCAAACTGAAGAATGAAAAGAGAGAAAGCAGGGCACCTGCATCTGGGCAGAAGCGGTGCTAGTGGAAGCAAGGAGCTCTGAATGTAACCAAGTCAGAAGTTGAAGCATGAATATTAGAGGAGCAGTGTCAAGATTCAAGGAATACATGGACATGGTGCCTAGCATGAAAGGAAAATTGACTTGGCAGTCACAACTGAAACAAAACGAGGAGAAGAAAATATGGGAAACAAAAGGCCAAGGAGTAGGCGGTTATGATAATTAAAACAGGAACTCTCTGAAGCTTGGATATGTACCTGGCAGGGGGAAGAGCAGAAAGGGATTATGTGGTTTACTAACAGTGATAGGGATGAATACACTGTACCCTTAGTTATTTTACTCTACAATAAACTGGCACATTTTTAATACAGAGAAATATAAATGTTTCTAATGCATAGAAATTCTGAAAAGTCCAGTTCAGGATGAGGCTAACAGATTGAAAAATGATGAGTTCTGAATGAATGCAAATGAATCTTTAAAAAAAGAAAAAAAGAAAGAAAAAAAGAAAAGAAAATTCTGAAATGGCCAAGCAAAATAAACAGTGATTTCCATGGCTGGCTTTCTTCCTTGTGTTTGTAGGTCCAGATAAGGAGCTTTGTGGTGGTAGGAAGGCAACGAAGCTTTAATTGCCTATTAACTGGCTTCTGTTTATATCCTTTCTCTACTCTGTCTGGGATCCCCTGACTTGGCCACTGCCTTCTATGCTAAATGAGTTCTGATCAGCTGAAAATCACACAGTAATTTAAGCTGGAAATTTTAGTTAAATCCAGACAACTCCCCCAACATCTTTTCAAAAGAATGAAGGTTTTAATCAGTGCAATACAAGCCATGGGGAATAGGGGAGAGATCAGGTCAAAATGTGGGTCAGAAAAACTATAGAGGAAGTGCTAATGGGATAAGGATGCCTGAGCTTTTTATCTTATTAGCACTTCCCATGTCAAATTAGCAAAATAGTGCAGGCACTAAAGTGTTAGATAAAATGTTCATAGGGTGTGTTCCCAGGAAGGCCTCTCCAGGACCCTATTCAGGAGATTCAATTTTCTTCTCTCTCTCTCTCTTTTTTTTTTTTACTTTGGGAGGCAAGCATGAAGACATAGTTAAACATAGTTGTACTCTGTATCCCAGTGACCTCTGTGCAAACAGCTTAGTAGCTGGGTGGCAGCATCACCAAATTCCAGGGCAACCTTCGCCCAAGAATGCTGGTGAGCCACAGAGCCAGCCTTGCAACACATGGGCCTTTCATCAAGACTGAATTCCTGATTGTGAATAAGAAGTAAAAAAAATATGTATATTCCGGGAGCCACACCTTAACAAAAGACACATGACTTTTTAAATAGCAGGGCTGCGTATCGTGTCATCTGAGTGTCTTTTTAATATTAACACATCGGGGTCCTTTCCCATTCTACCTTTTGCATCGCACAGATAAGTAATTAGAATTTCATAGGATGTATGCAGTTATTTTAAAAATCCATTTATCTAATAAATGTGTATTGAAAACTTCCCATGTGTCAGCCACACTGGTCTTTGCTCAGTTGAATGACCTAATAGAAGTAAAGCATTTAGAATAGTGTGAGCAGTTAATATTGTTACTATTATTATTTTACAACTTATCCAAGCTCCTTCTTGCCTCAAGACCTTTCTTTACTGTTTCCTTGTTTTAAAATTGTTTTTCTTCCTCTGTACTTCCTGGTGCATTGCAGTTTTACTGGTGCATTGCAATTCTAAATCATAGTGAGGTTCAACATGTTAATAACATACACCATGCGCACAGATCTTTGTGTATTTCCCTCTACAGCCCATCCTGCTCTTCCCTCCTCCCTCCCCACAAGAGTTAGTGAGATTGGTAGTAATTCCTTTACAAATTGCCATAGTATTATTTGAACTGTTTTTTTCTTCAGTCCTTCCTATTCAAGTACTCTACAGATCTTTTTTTTTTTGCATTATAAGATCATTTCTTCCCCCTCTCTATTATCTATCTCAGATCCACATTGGCTCTCAAATAGTAATATGGTACTTATCACCATTTGCGAGGATCTTACTGATTTGTTTATTTGCTTATGTAAATATCATGGTTTACCTCAGGTAGTCTTCTAGGAGGGGGAAGTTCAGCATATTGTAAGACTTCACATAATCTTTGCTACACACACACACACACACACACACACACACATGCACACACACACACACACACACACACACACACACACACACACACACACACACACACACACACACACAATTTAGCACCTTAATTTTCCAAAGAAAAACGCAGTATTTAGTTCACCTGAAAGTTTATTCATTCCTTTGCTGCTTTTGAGGCAAATTGTGAAATTGATGTTGGTGGGATACAGTTTATTTATTTCTTTTCAAATTTGGGAGAGGTGTCAATGCAAGAGAAATGGGCAGTACGTGAATGTGAATGTGAATTTGCTAGTACAGTACTGCAGTGGTGCCTCTCGGGATTCTGATGTGCAAGCCTCTCGTGGTGTCACCGCAAACACCCTGAAGCCTAAAGTCAAACTATGAAGTATTCAGTTATCATATGTGAACATAGTCTTGGTTCAACCTCATACTGCAATTTGTGTAAACTCTACAATATAAATGTGTTTTAATTTTGTAAGGAATAGATGGTTTCTAGGATACTTCGCTTTCCAAATTCATTGAACTGGAAACCATAGATGCAGCAAATGAAGTCTGTTATGCCCCATGTAATATAGAAAATGTATACAGTGTTGCTTTTCTGCCACAGAGATCCCTGCCACCTCTATGTGTGTGAGATTTTACCACTGATGGACATTTAGGCTGACTGGACCTCCAGGGCATGCTGCTAATTATGTCCAAGCAATGCACTGATAATGTCTGGGACGTGCTTCACATGGATTATTTGTTTATTTTTTCATGTTATTTACCAGAATTTGGTAACTATACCATGGCAATAGTCGGTATAGCTTTCTACAGGAAACATATTTCAATTGAAAAGGTGAATTAATCATTGTTGGAAATGACAAGGTAATATTTTACAGCTTACTAAAGACTCTTTAGTTACAGAGGAGAGATATTTAGTTAACCCAAATAAATAATTTACCAAAAGGTATAATATCCTCAGGGAAATGAGTCCTTCTTGGGAACTAGAGCCACCAGGGGCTGAGGCACCTACTGGCTTCATTTGCCCTCACTTCTTTGGGGACCTACCTCGGCTGCCTTTCTGGGTGCTTCTGCCCCCATCGTTTCTTCTCTCCAGAGAATGGCCTTGGTGATCATTTGCGCCCTTCTCCTTGTAACATTTTCTCATTAGATCATTTATATTTTAAAAAATTAATTAGCTGCTGACAAGTAAATGGGTTAGTTCTCCCAAGTCAGATGTTCAAGTCTGACTTAGTCTGTAATGGTGGGTTGCAAAGTGGACACATGTCTGATCTAGAATCTTAGCAAGAATTGAGAGAGGTAATGAGTCTAGGAGATGGTCGTGTATGCAGTCATATGCCTTGTTATACTTTGGATCAGAATGTACCCCACCCCGAAAAGTTTATGTGTTGGCAATGGAGGGATGTTCAGAGGCAAAATAATCGAATCATGAGGACTCTAACCTTATCAGTGTATGAATCTATTAGATGGATTGATAATTTCATTGGCTTTACTGAGTGGTAACTATAGGCGGGTGGGGTGTGACTGGAGGAGGCAGGTCACTGAGGGTGTGGTCTTGCGAACTGTATCTGTCCCTGGCTCCTTCTACTTTCTCTCTCTGCTTCCTGTCCGCCATGAGCTGAGTAGGTTTCCTCTGCCACACCCTGCCACCATGATGTTTCCTCCTTGGAGCCAGCCCACCACAGATTCAACCTTTGAAACCATGAGCCAAGATAACCTTTCCTCCTCTAAGTTATTTATGTCAGGTATTTTGGTCGTTTTGATGCAAAGCTGACTAATGTATACCTCATATTGAATCTTCTGCATTTAACAGCACACACATAATGCCTGTGAAAATGAAAACAAGTGCAAAAAATTGATTTTAAAAAATGTTAAATTGTGATTTGGGGACAATGCATCTTGCTTCATGTATATTTTTTGCCTAATTCTTGCTATTTCACTATGTTGAGACAATTTTCACTATGTGGCATGGCATTCTTTGAATTTATGAAGAGTAACTTTTATTTTAAAAATGTTTCTCATTTTAATTTTTCCTCCTATGTAAACATGTATATACACCTCTAGGGTAATGTGAGGAGTATCATTTGGATTCTGCTTTCTCTTCTCTAACTTTCACAAAGTCTCAGTTCCCTCTGGCATGATTTCCCTGACTGAAGTTTTACCAGACAACTAAGAGCCATTCCCTTCCTGATTATCCGTGGTCCATAGTAAATATCTTTCTTTTCTCTATCTCTTTTTTCTCTTCCACCTTTTCCTTTTATCTTCCAAAACCCATTATTATTTTCTCTAAACAATGATTCTCAGTTTCTTTTGTAGTTACACAACTGTTGTGAATATTAATGGTATTCTTCAAGGGACATTATTTATAGCAGGAAATATGGGTCTTTGATCAGTGTTTTTTCTTAAGTAAAAACCTCATGCATTGTGGGTAGATTGTGTTTCTCTTATCTTATGTTGAACATTTCGTTGCTCATTTCCATCTTTCCTTATATTACAGAGTTGGAGGCTGTTGGAGACTTTTAAGTAGTTCTTTTTAAAAAGCCTTTTTCCCCTTTATTATGTGATCTCTCTAATGCTCGCTCTGTGTATGGTGATGTCTGCGCTGGTTGGAAATCCTTTTGCTACACTCCCTAAAGGCAGCTAGTGATTGGGGGGGGGAGTGTGTAATTTGTTTTGTACCGTGGAATTCCTGCCATGCCTATATGTATTTAGACCACAGGCAAACCAATAAAGTTGTCATAGAAACAAAGCATTTCATGAATAAATCAATCCATAACAAACTTGTAAACTTCAAACAACCCACTGTGCTTTAACAACACATCCGTTTCATACACAAAATAATCATGTTTGTAATGAGCAATGCACAATATTATTCTTTCCCATACATTTGGTCCTGTTTGCCATCTTATAAATATTCCTTAATGTATTTTTATGCAGCCTGTGGATTCCTACTGAGCCGGAATGAAATAAGTCACTATAGCTCACATGATAATGCTGGGAAAGCAGACTTGTAAAAATACACCTGAGTGGACCCCAGTTCAAATGTTGTGTTTGAAATACCTACTCAGAAGACCAGAGGGGACTGGAGTGAGAGCTAAGGAAAGTTTCCCTGTTTTGATCAACGCCAGTACTCCTCTTTCACTTTTCAGTCTTCATGTTTGGCTCTTGGTCCCCTGCTCTGAGTGTAGAGGGTATCTTTGGGGAATGGGATCTGATGGAGGTAGGGTGGGGGGAGCTACTTAAAAAGCGACCCTGGGATGAACAGTCTCTGCCCAAAACTATCATGACTCGATTGGAAAAGAGAGAGAGAGAGAGGGAGAGAATGCTTTGAGGAGGAAAAGAGAATATTATTGTGTAAAACTTCAATTCCTTTGCAGATGGTAAAAAGACAAGCAAAAGGCAGGCCTGGAGAGGGAGGTCAGTGTAATACATGTCCTCTGGGCTTGCTTCGGCTTCCAGAATAGGAGAGATTTTCTTCTTTTCATTCTGTGTGAAATTCTCTCTGTGACTGCATTTAGGTGTGGTCCTGCCTTACAGAAATGTTGGTCAAGATCACCTTATTGAAGTTTCTTCCTCTATTCTCCTGGGTTCTGCTAATACTTTTGGTTCCACCTTCAAAGTGACATCACAGCCTAACTAGACATCTCACTAATTCCTGCTACCAGATGATTGAGGGTCCCTCATCCTTATATTGGAATATAACTGCCTTCCATCTTATGTTGCCTCTCTCTCTGTCTCTCTCTCTCTCTGTCTAATCCCTTCATGACATCTAGGAAGATTCCATTAGTTTTCAGCCATGGCCAATTATTTAAAAATTGTTTCCATCTAAGTTTGTCACCTTAATCCCATGTTTATTTTAAATCCTCCCTTCCACCATTTAACTGCAGAGGGTGACTTTGGTCTGCGTTTTCCTTTCCTACTCTGGGGGTTTATGTAGTCTTCTGGAACACCTTTTTCCTTAAGCACTACCAGGTCTGAGCAGGGATGATGGACACAGAAGGCTGAGATTTTCTTAAGTTACTAGGATGTCTCTTGCTTAAAGTCTTTGTGCCTCTACTAAGTGGCGGTTACATATAGGTGGTGTATATTGTTTTCTGGGGTCTGTGTTGGGATACCCCAAAGCATACCAACCACTGATGACATTCTCATAAATGTATGCTCTCTGTCCTTTACCTTGTTAAATTTGAATTGAATTTTTAACTGATGCATAAAAAACTCATCAATAATTATGGGGTGCCATGTGATATTGATTATATATATAATATATAATAATAACTGAGTAATAGTTGTCAGGTTAAACATATCTATCCCCTTAATCATCCATCATTGTTTATGGTGAAAATATTCAATATCTATTCTAGCTTTTTGAGATTTCCAGTACATAATTGCTGTCTGTAGTTACCCTATTGTGCAATAACATACCAGAACCTGTTACTCCAGTCTAAATGTAACTTAGTACCCACTGATCAACCTTTCCATTGATCCTCCTTCCCCACTACTCTCCCCAGCCTCTGGTAACCACCATTCCATTCTCAACTTCTAAAAGATCAATTGATTCACAATAGATTCCACATTTGAGTGAGATCGTGTGATACATGTCATTCTATGTGTGCTTATTTCATTTAATAGAATGATCCCCAGTTCAATTCATGTCGTCACAAATGACAGGACCTTGTTCTTTTTTAGGGCTGAAAGTATTGTCAGGGGCTGTACTAGTGGAATGGTGTCCTCTCAAAGCTCACACACACTAGAACCTGTGAATGTGACTTAGTTGGAACTAGTATCTTTGCAGATGTAATAAAGTTAAGATAGAGTCATATTGAGTTAGGGTGGGCTCTGATGCAATGGCTGGCATCTTTATACTAAGAAGGAAATTTGGACACAGGGCAGAAGAAAGCCATGTGAAGACAGAAGCAGAGATTAGAGCGATGCATCTGCAAACCTAAAAATGCTAAGGATTTCTGGCAAACCAGAAGCTAGGAAAAAGTAAAGAAGGGTTCTCCCCTTGAGCCTACAAATAGAACAGGGTACCTCCAACACTGATTTCAAACTTCTCCTGAAATTCTGTTGTTTGGAGGCACCCAGTGTTACAGCAGCCCTGGGAAATGAATCTAGAGATCTATACCTCAAATTTATTTTGTAAGTGGAAAAAAAAACAAGTACCTGTCAACATTCTTACAAACTTCCAACTCATTGTGCTCCAGATTGAGGCTATTCTTTCTATCTAATTGTGCATGTGTGTCCCCAGCTCAGGGACGGGCATCCCTGTGACTCTGGCCTTACCCTGAGTCATGGTCCACACTTCCCTTTCCCTCACATGATCCCCCTCTCATATCACTTACTCATTTCTTTCAGGCCAAAGCCTTGAGGCTCATGTTGCCCTTCAGGTAGCTCACTGGCCTCACCAGTAACCACCGCTACACAGAATGCTTGGCTTCTTACATCAAACTCCTGTCCTTCATCCATCCCAGATAAGTAACATGTAGTAAATGCATGATAAATAACAGAAGAAATGAAGAAATGATACCATAAACAGATGGCTTAGGATGTGCCAGATCTTTGCTGAGCACTTAACCTGCAGCTCTCATAATCATCTGTACAACAGCCTACAATAAGTGTGTTCCCCTTTTACTAATGAAGCAAATGGGGCTCTGAGAATTAAATAAATGGTCCAAGGTCACACATACAGGAAGTGGCAGAGAAGAGATTTGAACCCAAGTGTGTCTGAATCTGATCATGGCTTTAACAACTAAGATTTGCCCCATCCTGTTGCACAGGTCTGAGCATTATGAGCATTCTCCCATGGCTAAGAAAGTGCAGCTGTGAATACAGTTTTTTCTTTATTGACATGACATCAATCTACAGTAAGTAAGGAATATCTTCATTAAGGAGTATTCTGCCCAAGTTTCAAACCTCAACAATTTATTTAATCATTGCATCATGGAGAAGAGTTGTAAACAGCTTCAGGGTATTAGGGAGAAACGTTTCTTAAACATTTATGATCTGTATTTCCTTAAGTGTAAAACAGAATTACTATTGAGGGCTACTATAAGGATTGCATAAAATAATAGAAAATATTTTTCTTTGTCTTTTCTCCATCTTTCTTCTGAACTATGACTTGTGTATAGTGCCTCATAATTTATAAAAATCCTTTATATAAGCTTAATCTCATGCAAATAAAATAAGATGTTTGTGTGTGTGTACATGTGTGTCTGTGTGATTTATTATCTGTATATGCATATGACATAGATGGAGGGCTAAGATACAGCTTTTAAAAAGTCCCCACCAGATATTCCAGGCAGTGTTGATTTACCTATTTTGACTGCTCAGGGATACCCAGCCACCCAGTGATCACTGAGTAGCTAGCTGTGGCCCACTGAACACATTGGGAGCAACCCTAATCCTCAGGGAAGCCTCACAAATTGAGTCTCGCATAAACAGATATGACCTGGATTGTAGCTGTCTTGGATTTAAGCTTCAAAGAATTTAACTTAGATTTTAAACTCTTTTTTTTTTTTTGGTACTGGGGATTGAACCCAGGGGCAGTCGACCTCTAAGCTACACCCCTAGCCCTATTTTTCTATTTTAATTTTGAAACAGGGTCTCGCTAGGTTGATGAGAGTCTCACTACTTGCTGAGGCTGTCCTCGAACCTGCGATCCTCCTGTCTCAGCCTCCCAAATACTAGGATTACAAGCGTGTGCCACTTTAATTTTTTTTTATTCTTTTTTTTTTTGGCGGTAGCGGGGATTGAACCCAGGGACATTCTACCTCCAAGTTACACCCCCAGCCCTATTTTTTGTTCTTTATTTTGAAACAGGGTCTCACTAAGTTGCAGAGGGCCTCACTAAGCAGCTGAGACTGGCCAAGAACCAGGATCCTCCAGTCTCAGCCTCCCAAGTATGGGATTACAAGTGCGCGCCACCATGCCCGGCTTGATGCATCACTTTTAAACACCTAAAAGTCACTGGGTCATCCAGATATGGTGGCGTACATCTGTATTCCCAGTACTTATAAGGCTGAGACATGAGGATCAAAGGTTCGAGGACAGCCTCAGCAACTTAGAAAGACCCTGTTTCAAAATAAAAATAAAATAGGGCTGGGGGTGTAGCTCAGAGGTAGAATTCCCTTGTGTTCATTCCCTAGTAACCCCCAACAAAAAATACCACTGGGTCGAAAGCAAAATACATATGTGATTCTTAAACCAAGTATATATTTCATTTTTTTCATAGAATATCTATAGGATTCATCGTATTTTCAGTGTGGTTTCTGAACCAGCAATGGTTAGATTTTTTTTCCTACTATTCTGGGGATCTCTAAAAATTCAGGCATTCCAAGGAGTTTGGCCACATAAGATTCTCTCCTTCTTAGAAGCCCTATGAAGGTAAGTTAACCCTGAAAACCTTTTAAAGCATTTTTAGGTTATCTATAATTGTCTTGATCTAATTTGCTTTTCTAGATTCATTTTTTAGGGTTGTAATCATGGTGTGTGACTCCTGAATGATACTGCAGGGTTCCAGTAATACAAAGCAGATGTGTAAGAATGTAGAAATTCAAACATTCTGTAAGGAGGGGCTGTTCATTGAGGCTTTTCCTTCTTGAAATTGCAATACAGCCATCTTTCTCACTTGAATTTCCATAACCTTAGGTTACAAACAAAATTTACCTATTGAAGAAAATGGATAAATCCTTATTCACTTTTTATTTATCTGGGGTTTTGGGGGGAGGAGGGGGGGTATTTTGCATGTTCAAGACTTGATCTCAGCTCAGTTCTTGTAACCAGAGATCACATTTTATATCTTTCCCACATTAGCTGTTGGCAGCAGAAGATAATGATAGTGGAGAGAAAATATCTAATTCTCAGGACCACAGTGGCAATGAAAGGACTACAGTTGTCCCTCAGTAGCTGCAAAGGATTGGTTCCAGGACCCCTGCTGATACCAAACTCAAGTCCCTTAAATAAAATGGCACATTGTTTGTATATAACCTATACACATCTTCCTATATAGTCTAAATCATCTCTAGATTATTTATAATGCCTAATACAATGTAAATGATATGTAGTTTGTATTCCATATTGTGGGGGGAATAATGACAAAAAAACTAGTCTGTACATCTTCAATACAGACACAAATCTTTTTCTGGATACTTTCTATGAGTCGTTGGTTGAATCCACAGAGGCAGAACCCATGGATGTGGGGGAACTACTGTCACTAGTAGTATTTAATGAGTGAGCTTTTTACTTTCAAGCATTGCACTAAGAGCTTTAAATAAAGTACCCCCATGTCAATCTTTTCAATAACCCCTATTTAAGGTGAGGAAATGAAAGTTCAGAAAGGTGAAGCAATGGCTGAAAGCCCCATACATCACCTTACACACTGCTCTTTCTTAACAGACCCCAACCTTTAATCTCACAGTTTTCTAGGAGAAACAGGAGCCCTGTGGAATAGAAACTTAGTGGGTTGGGCTCCACCCAACCTGCCGCTCAGCAAGGTCATTTCTTGGGGCCCCACTCCATCGCTTCTCCTCTTTCCAGCTCTCTATCAGAAATGTGGATAACTTACTGAAAGGCAAATGCAGACATTATCTGGTAATTAGGCTCATTAATTTTATAGGAAATTCTTTAATTTTCTTTGGGGCCATGTTCTTGAAATGCATTATCTCCCTTTTATGAATTCACTCGCCTCCGTGTCAGGAGAGATTAAAGGTAACATGCCCTGCTGGGAACAAACACAATTTTCCAGCAGCTGCATTTGGTTTTCCTTAATAATTAAC
The DNA here is from genome assembly GCA_004027185.1 of Glis glis. NCBI lineage: Eukaryota > Metazoa > Chordata > Mammalia > Rodentia > Gliridae > Glis > Glis glis. The sequence goes on from PVJS01009972.1 coordinate 22,481, forward strand.
AATTGCTGCTGACTAACCCTTGCAGCATAGCATGCCCACCTTATCACAGAGGAGTGGGCATCGGTTGGAGGAACCCACAAGGGATATCAGGAAAAGAAGTGTGATTAAAGCATTAAAGATTTAAAGGTTGACATTAGGATGAAAGGTGGAATTACAGTAAATATAACGCTGTTTAACATTAAATGGAATGTGTTGTACTTGAAACAGTTGTTCATTTCAACATTAATTATTAAGGGAACCTGACAACTCATTTGTAATTCGCAACTGAAGACAATTTCTTAAGATATAAATACAACAAAGGAACTCCAAGAGTTGGTGCTTCTTTATTTTTCATGATTACATGTTGTTTTCTCCCTTGGTATAAGAAATTAGAACAAAATGTGCCCAAATTGTCTAAAGCTGGCATAGTTTGTGGTGAGTTGATATTATGCCACTGGTCAGAGAGATTAAGGAAGTTAGGTTATATTGAAAAATGTTTTACATATTGCTAATTATTTTGATTTGATTTGAGGCTTTGATTTTTCTTTTTTTAATGCACAATTTAAAAGACATTTGCAGCAAGCTTTGTACTGTATATTTTAAATCATGCTTGTTCTGGGGGAGAACAAGCATGTTCATCCTTTGTCTTTTAATACGAGACAAACAATAGATGATAGTGTGATCAAATATGCATTGCTTGCTTTCTATGTGAAATGGGTAAACATGCAAATTGGATTTTAAATCTACTGTCCATTAGAATCTGCATACTGCTTGGTGACTGAAACTCTGGAGGAAATTTTCAATGGCCAAGTGACATTGTACAAGTGGACTTGCAAAAAGACAAAACAGGTGGTACAATGAAGGAATTTTTGGTGAGGGAACTCAAAGGTCAATTTCAGTAAAGTACAATAAAATACAATAAAAGTCAATAGTGCTACTGTGTGATTATGATTTATTTTCACTTTAAAGAATGCCCATAGATTGATTGATAAGAAGATTCTCAATGTAGCAAGGTTTGGTTACTTTTATTCTATGACCAGAAATTGTAGAATATTTAGAAATACCGGGTACAGTAGCACACTCCTGTAATCCCAATGCTTGGGAGGCTGAGGCAGGAGGATCACAGGTTCAAGGTTAGCCTCAGCAACTTAGTGAGACCCTCCACAATTTAGACCCTTTTTCAAAATTAAAAAAATAAAATAAAAAGAGATGGGGTTTAGCTCAGAGGTAGACTGTTCCTGGGTTTAATTCCCAGTACCACCCCCTAAAATTAATATTTAAGAGCATCATTAAAAATCTTTGAATTTTATGTTTTAAAAAAAATTCAACTGTAGAATGAAAAAGACCAGAACTAAATTCCTCACAAAACTTTAATTTCTTTAATGCATGTTATTTTACTTTCATCTTGGGTTGGTTTCTTTCTCATATCCTGTTTTTTTCCACCTGTGCTAAGAAGGAAATATCAGTATTAATGTATGGTAGATCCATATATTTAACACATCACAGACTGAAGGGGCATCCCCAGTCTGGGATATTATTAGTATCATAGCAGAGGGAGAAAGGAAAAGAGTAGACTCACTTGATGGTTCATAAAGCTTCTGCTGGAAAGTAGCACATGTCACTTCTGCTAAAATTTCATTGATCAAAGCAAATCACAAGGTCAATTCTGATATGAGTGGGGTGGGGAGAAATAATCTGCCTAGAAAATGCAACTGCTTTTGGAAATGATAAAAATTTACTTCCCTTCCACACACACAGATCCTGAAGTTTTTTTGTAATTATATCATTTGAAATACATAAATGCAAGTGTTTTGAGGGGATTTAGGTTGGTAGCTTGCATCCATCCTCCCTCTTATCATATCACAAAAAACATTATCATGCTGGTTTCGTAGAATACTGTTCAATAAAAATGATTTTTATGTTAGAAAAAATCGAGTTGCAATAAGTGTGCTAGGGTGCTGAGAAAACAGATTCTGTCAATTGGCCCTGCCCTCAGGAATATGGATCAGAAAAATTGGATAGGTCCTATTCATAGCATGTACTTATCCTGTCATCCTCAAATGTGCGTCCAGAGTTAAACATGCCCTAGGTAGTATTTCCCAGTTTGAGAATACAATGAAATACTTACTGCCAAACATATAAAAAGGTTGTTAGCACATATAGTTAAAAGGGTAACTGCCCCTGAAATGAGTTATAAAAGCTTCATTTTACAAAACAGGAAAATAAAGCATATTTATGATGACAGAAAATATTTTTTAAAATATCTCGTGAACAGTGTTGAAGACTGTGCAAAGTGATTTTGTAGAAATCATCATCTGACACGTGCAACACATATATTAGCCTCATTTTGTACATAAGGGAAACTCAGGTCCAGTAAAGTCAAGTACCTCACCTAAGCAAAGAGCAGACCTGGGATTCAAACCCAGACTTCCTACTCCAAGTCCAAAATTCTTTCCCAGACATAAGTTGTCTTCCAATACAAAGGAGCTCCTCCTACTAATTCATTCTGAAAAAAAAAAAGATAAAATTGGCAAATTTGTTTTAAGGGGAAAGTATGCAAGCTTGAATTTCGTTCTGCTTGTGGTAGACTTTTATGCAGGTGCCTCTTCTTTCTTCACCTACAAAATCAGGGAGTTGGGTTATATCTTTTCTCAAGTTCTTGTCTTAACAACAGTAGTTTATAAATTTAAGATCTCACAGTGTCTTGTCATTCACATTGACCACTCAGTACCCAGATACACAACAAATCAGGTAAAAGGATGTATTTTCCCTGGCACACTAGCTAAAACCATCCTGACACTGTGGTGCTAGGTTTTTTTTTTGTTGTTGTTGTTGTTAGTTCTAGAAATTCAAACTAAATGAACAGAAAAAAACAGTGTATTGGCCCATGTAAATGGGAACTCCCAAGGTGATACATCCTTCAGACATAACTGAAAGCAAGGAATCGGGAAATGTTATGCTCTTTCTCTTTCTGTGTTCTTTTCCCAATCCTTTCCTCTTCCTTCTCCCTCTTTTCTTCTCCTCTCTTCTCTCCTCTCCTCTCCTTTGTTTTCATTTCTGTTGTTCTCTGAACAGCTTTAGTCTCTACCGTGGTAAACTACTTTGCTGGGAGTACTGTTAGGTGCAGAGATGCATCCTTCAAACATCAAGTACATGACACAGAATACCTCTCTTCCTTCAGGTCCAAATCAAAAGAGTTTTGGAAAGGATTCCAATCAGCATGGCTAGGACACTAGATTAATCACTGGCAAAGGAAAAATAAAGTATGACTTACTAAACCTGAGTCATTTGCCCAACTGTTTGCCCAATAGAACCACACAAGGATAAGGAAAGGCAATCCCCTGGAGAAGGGGGTGCTGTTATCAGAAAACTGGGAAAGAAGATATGGTTAAAACAGCATAGTAAATGTACACTGTACAGAGTAAACATACATCTGAGCTTTCTCACTCACTGTTGGGATACCAACTGAATGGAAGAGAACTTGACAATAAAGCATCAAATTTTAAACTCAGATATGATATGAGTAGAAATCATACATGATACAGTCATACTGTCTAACCACTCCACTGTATTAAAGGACATAGGGAGAGCACTCATTCTTGACAGCATTCTTAATTTTAGAAGTGATTACATACATCCATACCTCCTTTAGGATCCCAGAAAAAGTATCTCATACACAAGCATACTCTTAAGAGTTTTTCCCCCAGCTTTTTTTGGTAGACTTTCAATCTTATGAGGTGTTGTGAGAAAGAGTTCTGAGACTAAATTTTGGTGGGAAATGCTCCATGTTATATATGTTAGCATTTCTCAAACACATTTGATCATAGAACACTCAAACATGCACGCATGCGCACACACACACACACACACACACACACACACACAATTGGAAGAAAAAGAAGAAAACAAAACACCTAATGATTTCCTGAGGAAAATTTTTAGAATGAAATTTGGAAATCAGTGGCCTAAATCAGGATTAAAGGTACATATATTTGTCTTATATTTCTTGTTAGGACAGGAAATTCTTCTGGCAGTTCCTTCCTTTATAAAGTAAACACTTCTTTCAAGTTTCATAGGGAACAAATCAGCTATAAGCTAATTCTGCATGACAAATAGGTCAAAACTTACCAAATCCATAAACTTTTTGATATAAATACAAAGATTGGTATTTAGACGCAAACATCACTCTGACACAAATTCATTGGTTGGTTTTAAAATTTACTGCATACTGAGTGTAAAGAATTTACACGCAAGGAAATGTGTTGACTGCTTGGAATCTAAAGATGAACAAGATAGATAAAGCTTCCCCTCTCGTGGAGAAATCAAGGCAATTGTGCAAATATGAGCATGTATTTTAGTCTCTCTGAGCTTCACTTTACTCACAAGCAAAATTGAGATAATATTAAAGACTTCTCAGTTGTTTGGAAACATTATATGGCAAAATGTTTGTAAAAATCAAAGCTAATCATTATTAAATATGTTCAAATTAACTTCCTCTATTAGCATCCATTCTGCTTTCAGTCTAAACTTTTAAGCCATGAAAATATGTTGAGTGCCTACTGAATGAAAGACACCATTCTAGGCATTGGGGGAAAGGGATAGAATTTCAGAGAAAGGGGGAGAGAGAAAAAAAAGAATCATTCATGATTGTGAGTAAAAAAATCTCAGAAAATAAAATAACCAGCCGGGCGTGGTGGCGCACGCTTATAATCCCAGTACTTGGGAGGCTGAGACTGGAGGATCCGGGTTCGCGGCTAACCTCAGCTACTTAGTGAGGCCTCTGCAACTTCGTGAGACCTGGTTTCAAAATAAAGGATAAAAAATAGGGCCAGGGGTGTAGCTCGGAGGTAGAATGCCCCTGAGTTTAATCCCCAGTACTGCAAAAAAAAAAAAGGAAAAGAAAATAACCATTTACATTAAGAAGCCATAGAAAGGAGGAGGTGTCAATGACTAATGAGAGAGTTATAGGTATTAATACTATGTGGGCTCAGAAGTAAGAGAAGTCACTGCTGGGCTAGTGAGTTTGAATAAGGCTTATTGAAATCTCTACCTCCTTCAATGAAGAAGAGAAGGGGAAGTCGGTTAGAGGATGGAGAGGAGAAAAGTTGATATTTTCAAGTGACAGGGAGGAGATTAATATGATTTGTAGTGGATGAATCTGAACAGCACAATGTAGGGTCTCAAGGCATGTGGAATGAGGCCAGAGAGTACAGTGCTTTTTTTTTTCTTTGGTACTGGGGATTGAACCCAGGGGCATTGTACCTCCAAGCTCTACTCCCAGCCCTATTTTTTATTCTTTATTTTGAAACAGGGTCTCACTAAATTGTGGAGGGCCTCACTAAGTAGCTGAGGCTGGCCAAGAACCTGTGAATCTCCGGTCTCAGCATGCACCACCACGCCCGGCTGGGTACAGTGCTTTGAATGCCAGACTGAAGCATATAGACTTTATCTCATGAAGTGAGCAGAATATATTAGAGATTTTCCAGGCAGTAGCATGGCATAAAATAGTTAATATTTATGGTCAAATAATATGGCTGTATGTGCAAGGAATTGGTTGGCTTGGAAGGTAAATTTTATCAACTTCCTGACTAATATGCTTCTAAAAGCATTCTGGGGAATGCATATCTACTGGAACACCAGATTGTCCCTAGACATCAGCACTGTCACATGAACTGCTCAAAGGTGTTAGTATGCACTGACCTTGTCAATTAGAGCAGCGACTCCCTCACCTGGCAGGGACCCCCCAGGTTTCCCTGTCTGCCTACAGCATTGCAGTTCAGGGTCTCTTCCCAAGTGCCCTTTATCCCCAGTAGCATCAAGCCATGTTTCTGTAATAAAAGGAACATTCTATTTGGCATTGTCAGAAAATTCTTCAATGTACTTAATGAAGCAGTCTACCCTTTGAGACACAGCTCATTTTGAAGCACAAACCATCAAATGCTACTCCTAGGAACTAACGCCTAACTTTGGGGGAGATGAGGGTCACATCCTCCCACACTTCAGCTTCCCCTTCCTGCCAAAAGGGGTTCTCATTGCATTGCCAAGACTTGTAAAGGGTAGAATGACTCCCTGGTAGCCAGACATCATCAAAGGCTGTGAGATTTTTACTAAGCTTATGAGGTTTCAATGAGGAAAATAATTAGATTTAAAATGAAGGCACATCTACTAGCCTTCTTTCCCAAGTTCCAGAGATGGTTAAGAGCCTTGAAAAAGCGCCCCATTGAATACTAGGCCAGTCCCATGAGGGTCCTTGTGGTTATTTCTGAGCTACTGGTACATGCAAGGAAGAATCTGTTTGGAATGTGAGTGAGTAAACAACTCAGTCCATCAAAATATGAAGTTGTAACAAAACCCAATTTCGACTAATTTCACCCTTCCTCCTCTATTCTCATCACATTCTTCTGGTTGAGAAAACAATCTGAATCTGGATACAGATAAGCTAAATACTCTAAACACCCCTGTCCCCCTAGATATTTTAATTAGAAAGACTTTTCCAAATTAGGACATTTCGTAAGATTTGTTGCTTTTTGGCGTGTTTTGATTTTTCTTTTTTTCTTACCTATCTCAAACTCCCTACCTGGAGGATGACTATTAAATAGTAGCAGCAAACAACCACTGGCTGGCTCTACCCTCTGTTTTGACATAATTTGAAACAACCAGCCCACTCTAAACAAAGCAAGTAAACAGATCATCCTGTCTCTGTCCTCAGATAGGCAATGGAGAGCCCTAGGCCATCTCTGTGTGATATGATATGTTCAGAGGGAGATCATGGGACCCCTTTCTCACAACTGATGTAATGTATAGTGTTAGGGAAAAGTCACAGGCTTAGTAGCTAGGCAAATCCTGGCTCTGATTCTTACCAACTATGTGAGCTTAAGAAAATTGGTTTCCCTTGCCTTAGACCATTTACTGTTGCTATTACAGAATGTCTGAGACTGTAACTTACAGAGAGAAGATATTTGTTTCCTCTTGTTCTGGAATCTGAGAAGTCCAAGACTAAGGGGCTGAATCTGATGAGGGCTTTCTTGATAGTGGAAACTTCATGCAGAATCCCAAGGTGACACAGGCAGCACATGGAGAGAGGATGCATGAGAGATGTCTAAACTGGCTTTTAGAAGATTCATTCCTGACCGGGCGTGGTGGCGCACGCTTGTAATCCCAGTACTTTGGGAGGCAGAGAACGGAGGATCCGGGTTCACGGCCAGCCTCAGCTTGCGTACGAGCATGCATGTGCGTGCTCTCTCTCTCTCTCTCTCTCCCTGTCTCTCTCTCTCTCTCTCTCTCTCCCCCCCCCTACTTAGTGAGGCCCTCTGCAACTTCGTGAGACCCGGTTTCAAAATTTAAAAAATAGGGCCGGGGGTGTAGCACGGAGGTAGAATGCCCCTGCGTTCAATCCCCGGTACCGAAAAAAAAAAAAAAAAGAAGATTCATTCCTATAATAACTAACCCACTCCCTCCATCAATAACCCATTGATCCATTCATGAAGGCAGAGGCCTCATGACCCAATAACCTTCCAAAGGTGCTCACTACCAAATACCATTGACATATGTCTTTGGGGAATATGTTCTAATACTTGAATTATGAGAGACAAACATTTAAGTCATAGCATCCCTCAACCTCAGTTTAACCATGTGCAAAAATGTGACCCAAGTGCAGTTATGAGAATCAAAGATTATGTATATTAAATGAATATAGAAATACATACAGCTCAGATCTGGCCTTACTAATGCCCCCAAATTAGATATATTCGCTTTTGTATATTTTTGGTTTTTTCGATTATGAGCATCCATCCAGCCAGGCACTCTGAAAATCAGAAAGATATATAATTTTAATACTGAATCTTTATGCTGATGCATGTCTCCTAATCACAGTCTTTTCTGTATATGGATCATTGGAATTAAGTATGCTTTTCTGGAAGAAAAATACAATATAAGCTTTGTGTAGCTTGAAAATAAGCCTTAGACCTGCACTTAAATTAACTAAATTTTTGAGGTATGTTAATAAATAATAGAAAAAATACATGCATTTACACTAGGTAAAATGTGCTCAAAATTGAATTTTTCAGACTTCCAATTTTTATTAAGTTTCTTTATTATACTGCTGTACTAACTGCACTTTACATAACATCATTTGCCCACACAATATGTCCTTATTACATTTAATTGACAACTGAGAGAAAAAAATGTGAGTTGCCAATGTAAAAGAAATAAGACTTAAGTAAATAAGAATCAAGCAAATCAAACCAAACCCCCTACACCCCAAAAAGATCCCAAGCAACCACAGTCAAAACAAGAGTATTAAAGTACAAAATGGACTTTGGTTATTTATTGTGACCAGCATTGTTTGTGTTTAATTATTTATGATAATAATACCCTTATAAGTGTACTGTGGGCTATTTTCTACAGTAATGAATTTTTGGTAATGTGAGCAGCCAGGGCATTACTCTGCTTGCAAATCTTTGCTGAGAAGCCCAATGTCATGTCTATTTTTTAAGCTGATAATTGTATTTGAGACTTAGTTGGGTTTGAGTATACACTAGTTTGCCATTTTCATACATCAGTAAGCTATATTTATTTTATGCTGCCATATGTATGCATGTGAGATATGCATAACCAAACTCGAATAGAATGAAATCTATCTGAAGATGTACACAGACTCTGGTGATAAAATATAACTATACTAGTCCATAGATTCACAAGGGTCCTCATGCTTCCTGCTACCAAGTAGCATAGTTTATTACTTACTCTGCATCCTGAGGAGGAGGTAGGGGAAGAAGACAGACTGATCACTCTTTGCTCCCAGGTTCTATTAGTACCCTGTCATTGTTGGATAAAGTACTGAGTATCAGCAGGTATGCATTAAATAATATTCATAATGCCTTTAGGAAAACACAACTTCCTCTTTGTGATAATGTAATCATTTATAATCATTAAGTTATCATTAGATACATGTCATTGATGTTACTATTACCTATGTTCCATTGGTTTTTCATGAACAAATAGTATATTAAGGTTTCATAATCCTTGTCCCTTCTCCCTAAGAGACTCCTCACCTCACACACCCTGTGCACTTCTTATTATCCTCCTCCTCAGTCCATCCATACAGATTCTAGTTCCAAGATCTTTTTGCACTTCTGCCAAGTTTAATACTCACCATTCTCTAGCTGCGATTGGAGGGACTTGAAGCATTCTCTGGAAATGTGTATGCAGAAGGGATAAAGGGAAGCCGCTGAGCAGAAGCCATATTGCTGACCTTTATCCACCACTGGGAGATAATACCATAAAGAAAAAATAAATAAATAAGCTGGGGGGTTTTAGTGTGTAACTTTATTGAGGAATTCTATGATTTACTGTTCAATATAGCAAGGCTTATCGTGTAACTTAGTTGTGGAACTCCCTGATTTACTGTGAAGCACAGTGGGGCTTATCATGTAACTATTGTATGAGAGTCTTGGCGAAGACATGGTTAGGGTTTTGCAGAGATTATTAAGAATGACTGACATGCTTTTTCTCAAATGGACTAAAGCAAACTCTGCCTGGCAAACACAATTGTTATTCTCAGCATCTGAAATTCTAGTATTTCAAATGTATTCAGCACAGATGTTAAGGGTAATGTCTATGCCTACTTTATCTTTCTCTCATCATTTTATATCTGAGCTTCTGCTTTAAAGTAAATTGCTATATGAGGTTTACTGTTTTATGATTCTGATACCCATTTTGCAGGATTTAAACTCTTTGTAAAAGAGATATTATCATTGAAGAAGCAGCACATTAAAACATATAAAGCATGAGACATTCCCATCCCATGTCAGTTCTAGACTAAAGTCCTTCGAAGTCCCCCTTGCCATTAGGATTGGATCAGAGCTCCTTAACCAGGGACACAGGGCAAAGCTAGTTAAGTCCCCGGCTCTTTCAGCCCCTTCTTGCAATGGAAAAACTGCTGTGTGGAATTAGAAATAACCTCTATACGAGGACTACGATCCCCAACTATTATAATTACTGATTTTTTTTATGTTTACATGAAGCTGTAATTAAACAAAGATGATAAAAGTCTAAGAAATTGATGCTAAAACAGGTTTTCCCCTTTCAAAACTCCTCACGACCTGACTATAAATCTCTTGAGAATGGTGACTGTGTCTTATTCCTCCTTGAGTGTCCAGAGTTTGGCACAGAGCATGGCACCTATTAGGTGCTTAATAGTTTGAAATATGAATAGAAGTTTCACTTCTTGGGATTTCTCTAGTTTGCTGCACTTTCTTACACCTCTGTGTCTCTGCTCACACCACTGTGTCTGCCTGTACATCATCCTGTACATCCTGTACATCCTGACTGTCTGCCTATTTCCTAGTCCATCCTCTAACTGACTGCCACACCTACTCTAAGTCTGGGACTGGAGTAATTTTTCCCTGTTCCTTTTCTCTTTCCTCCCATGGGATCTGGTGCAGACCTATAGCACTTATCAAACTAATTTCTAATCTAGTCTGTATGCCTAATACCTTTTTCCCTATTTCTATTGACAAAACCTAGAACCTGATTTAATCTCTGACACAAATTGGATATTCAGCATTTTTTGAAAATTGAGCTGGGCGTGGTGGCGCATGCCTGTAATCCCAGTACTTAGGAGGCTAAGACCGGAGGATCCAGGTTCGCGGCCAGCCTCAGCTACTTAGTGAGGCCCTCCGCAACTTCATGAGACCCAGTTTCAAAATAAAGAATAAAAAATAGGGCCGAGGGTGTAGCTCGCAGGTAGAACGCCCCTGGGTTCAATCCCCGGTACCACAAAAAAAAAAGAAAAGAAAATTGAATGAGTGAATGAAGTTAATTATTCATGACAAGTGAGCCTACTCTTTTTGACGATGAGTGACAAAAATGCCAGAATTCTTTTAAGGAAATCCTTGCTTTCAAGCACAGATAGAAATAAATAGGTCGAAGAACAGCATAAAACTTGGGAGTGAATGAGATAATGGAAAATCTGATTATAATGATGGAATGGTAACTTGATGAGTAAGAGCTGAGATTTGAGAGGAAGATTGCCTGGGTCCAGATCCTGAATGTTTTTACTAGCTGTGATATCGTCAGCAGGTTGCGAAGCCTCTCAGGGCCTGAGTTTCTTTATCTGCAAAACAAAGATTAGAACCACAACTTCTTTGTGAGATTATTATGATGATTGTATTAAATAGATTTAAAGTGCTACAAAAAGTGCCAAACACATAGAAAGCATTATGTAGACACTGGCGGTAATAATAGGATTATTATTTTACATTTTTCCAGTCTCTTTACAATTTTTTTAGTGATTCCGAGTATCCCAGTTCATGAATTAATTTATATAGTATTTTCACATGGATATTACTGGCCTAAAATACTACTAATCAGAGGTATAGTGGAAACAAGGGAGATGAAGAGAAGATGGAATTTGGTAGGATGAAGTGTTAATAAAATACTTTCAAGTTTAAAGTTATTTTACTAGAATCCACTAAATTTTAGTGATTTTATGCTTGTATTTCTGCCTGGAAATCTATTCTCTTGAACTAGATATGGTATCCCAGAAAATAACTGTGGTTTATTTCCCACCCCCCTTTGTGCAAATTTATCAATTTTATGGTGAAGCACTAATGCTAGGAAACTCCCTGTTTCCTGTTATAAGAATGAATCAGCATTTAAGTCCATCAAAAATCATAATTTGTCAGAACTCTAAATTCCTTAAGTGAAATGGAGTCCAAGAAAATATGTATCTATAATTAATTATATCCATTCTACCACTTACAGAGTTGCCAAAATAATGCATACAGTCCATTTATTTTTCTTAACTCTGATTGTTCTGAGTACTCTTCAAGGGTGGGACTCTCCACTATGTTGTAGAGAACCTCAGTTGACACTTAGTCCACTTTTCCTAATATGAAGAATGAGATAAGGCAAATATCTTTTCATCCACTCCCTCCCCCAGTCCATTAACACTGGTGTGTTCCACTGCTTAGCCCTGAGACCTCCTCCTTCAACACACAGCCCTGTGGTCATCTCATCCAGTTTCATAGATTTAAATATAAATATATCTTCTGTAGGCCCGACATTACCAAGTTTATATTTCCAGTTATTCCTTCCTGAACTCTAAATTTGTGTATCCAATTTTGTAGCCTGAATCTGTACTTTGATAACTGACTAGTAGTCAATATGAACAAAATAGAATTCTTTATATCCCTCAAACCTGATTGAAACAGTCTTATGGCAATACCAAGTATGTAGTTGTTAATGCCAAAAATCTTAGAGTAATTGTGAACCATTTATTTCCTTCATGCCCACATTTAATCTCTCAACAGAATTTTCTAGCTCTACTTTTTTTTTTTTTTTTTTTTGCGGTACCGGGGATTGAACGCAGGGGCGTTCTACCTCCGTGCTACACCCCTGGCCCTATTTTTTTATACTTTATTTTGAAACCGGATCTCACGAAGTTGTGGAGGGCCTCACTAAGTAGAAAGAGAGAGAGAGAGAGAGAGAGACAGGGAGAGAGAGAGAGAGAGAGAGAGAGAGAGAGACAGGGAGAGAAAGAGAGCGAGCGCGTGCTGAGACTGGCCGCGAACCCGGATCCTCCAGTCTCCGCCTCCCAAAGTACTGGGATTACAAGCGTGAGCCACCATGCCTGGCTCTAGCTCTACTTTTAAGATGCATCCAGATTATTACCATGTCTCACTACCACCTATGCTGGCAACATGATCTAAGTGTGATGGTGAACTTTAGTTATCAACTTGAATGGATTGAGGGATGCCTAGAAAATTTGTACTGAAAAATGGGGTGGTTGTTGTTACACCTGAAACAATGTGAAGAACCTTTGGAATTGTGGAAGCTGACTAACACAGTAACTTAGCATTTATTGCCTGCCTGAAGTATTTTTAATATCCTTTTCTTGGTACATCGTAACCATCCATCATGCTGAGGTTTAATGTGGTAGAAACATACATGTACACAGCACAACCTGGTATGCTTCCCTTAGGGTCCTGCTCTGCTCCCTCCCTCTCCCCATTCATAATATTGAAATTTGTATTGATAGCTTCATGAATGTACAATTGTTTGAACTAATTTCTTCACCAAGTCACCTCCCTCCCCACACCACCTCCCTCTCCAAATCCCCTTCCACTATCCTACTGGTATCTCACCTTATTTGTTTCTCAGTTTCTTTCTAGCTTCCACGTATGAGAGAAAATAAATGGCCCTTGACTTTCTGAGACTGACTAATCTCAGTATAATATTCTCTAGTTACATCCAAATTTCCTGTTTAACCCTTGCCTTTCTTTAGTCTATTTTCAACTCAGCCTCCAGAGTAATGCTACTTTTCTGCTCAAAATCTTCAAATGCAGATTTTACTCTGCAATCCCAAGCCCTTATATGGGCAACAAGGCTGCATGTTTTACTCTGTCTCCACTATCTTCATGATCTTTTCTCCTAATACTCTCCTTATCATTCACTCTAACCACAGACATTTCTGCTCCATGGACAGGTCAGCTGCACTTGTACCTCTAGTAAAATGCTTTTGAATGGCCTCTTCCTATTCACCTTCAGGTCTATTCCAATCCCACCTTCTCAGTTGGTCCTCCCTGAACATGTTATTGAATCTCACCCCCACATTCCCTATTCTTTTTTCCCACTATATTTTTCTTCATGCCATTTTCCTTCTTTGATTAAACTATAGAATTAAGTACAGATTTTGCTTAGCCTCTTATTTATCCTTTCTAAGATATGAGCTTCATGAGGGATAATTTTTTTTCTCTATTTTATTCACTACTCTATCTCCAATACTTGGCATAGGCATAGTGTCTGGCCACATCACAAACATACAATAATATCACAAACATACAATAATAAACTCTTGATTTAATTAACCAAGAGTAAGTCAGCGAAGAGTAGCATGATATAATAGATTTCTTTGCACATTTTTTATTATATCATATTGATGTTAACATTTAAATAAGCTTAGATAGCCGGGCGTGGTGGCACACGCTTGTAATCCCAGTACTTGGGAGGCTGAGACCTGAGGATCCGGGTTCGCGGACAGCCTCAGCTACTTAGTGAGGCCCTCCGCAACTTAGTGAGACCCTGTTTCCAAATAAAGAATAAAAAATAGGGCTGAGGGTGTAGCCCAGAGGTAGAATGCCCCTGGTTTCAATCCCTGGTACCACAAAAAATAAATAAATAAATAAGCATAGATAGCCAATCATCCATCCAGATTAGTTCTTCTTTCCTGTTCCTGGTGCAGAATTTATATTATAGACTCCACCCTGCAAGTGTTGCTGAAAAGAAGGTGCCTAGCCAGGGACAACAATCTCGAACCCCCTTGTGTCTGGTTATGGACAAGTAGTAAGTTATCAATGGATTTATAGTTGCTACTTCTGGGTCAGCGATCTTAAGAAGCTAGTATGCCTTCTCCTTCTCTTTCCCCTTCTTCCTCCTTCCTACCTGAGGTCATTACATATAGTGAAAAATGCACTTTGTAATTACATCATTACCATGTTCTCAGTTTCAGTTCACAATTGTTCATGTGGGTAGGGATGTCTCTGGATAGTGGGAAGAGGTTTTAGTTCAAAGTATAGGGGCATTTATCTTCTTGAAGGAGTAATGGAAAAGAAAGAAGGAAAGAAGAGAAATCTTCAGACCAATAATCGGGTAATGGGGAGTATGGAATATGACTGCCAGAAACTGCACTTCTTTCCTGGATATCAATTTTTACTCATCTCTTGTCTGTCTTGAAGAAGTATAAAGAAGGAAGGGAGATAGCAGATGTGTGATCTGAAGAGAGGTGTCTGTGTGTTAGGTAACCATTGCTGAAAGATAAAACCAAGAAAACCAATTAGATCTGAAAGCTTTAGAGAAAAAGGTCTTGTCCAAAGGTTTAATATTTCTAACTTTAGCCCCTAGTGCCTTCCTGTTCTTATTGATCTCTGATAGTCTCAGGCTCAGTTTCTTTAACAGTCACCCTAGCAACCCCATATCCCAGCAGATCTAAGAATTCTCTTTATGCTTTACACATAACTTAGTTGGGGAAAACAAGGCAGCTGGGATTCCTAACATGAAGAGATTTTCTTTTATAAGGGCTAGTTCCACTCTTTAGAACAAAGATATTGGACTCGGGATGGAGGTCAATAAAAATTGTAGCCTACTTGTTAAATCACTCTTCCTCTTTGGGGTTTCCAAGCATGTTGCTATACTCCCGGGCATTACAAAGTACACTGATGACAGAGCTTCTGCCATCTTCATCAGATTTTGTCCTTTGTGTATGTAATAATTTTTTAAAGTTATTATCAATTATGAAGTTCAAAAAAATGAGAAGAAAAGCAAGGGTTGGGATTTGGGGAGTGAGAAGAAGTGTCTCAACTAAATCTGTAAGTCAGTGTTAGTAATTTAAAAGTGATATCCAGGAGAATACAAGCAGAAATTTATCAGGCAGTTGAAATACTCTGGGTACTATTACATTTTAAAATAATAAAAAAATTGAAATTAAACATCGTTCCATAGAGCTTAGTTTATGAGATGAAAATTTAAAAGACAAGTCAAAGGTCTGAAAATATAAAAGTCTGCACAAGACTAGGGAACCAGAATAAGTACTATCTGATTTTTCTACAATTATAATACTGAGATGATCTATGATTTTTCATTTCCTATAAATGATAACAAGTAGAAATTGTGCAGTCATTTCATTTTAATTGATATGTTGCCCTTTTTCTTTTCAACTTGTTGTTTAATAATGTGAAGACACAATTTGAAGTCAAAATTGAACATAAATGTCTTTGGGTCAACCATTCACTGTTTCATTTCTCTTCTAAGCCCCAGTCTGCTTCACAATAGGGTTTGAATCAGGAAACATTAAAACCTGGACATTTTGCTCCCTAGAGAGTCTGATAATCTTCCTCAAGATTATTTTAAAATATACCCTATTATGTTTAGGGTGAACAGGAGCTTTTGAAATTGTGGAGTGGTGCCTATAGAGATGGGGAAAAGTCAGATAAAAAGTGAGAAAGAAAGAAAAATAGAAAAAAAGAAAGGTTGAGAGGCTGGGTTGCATTAGTAAGCTATGTTCAGGTAAGTGAGGACTCAAGACCACCTGACTGATCTTGCTAAGTTACAATTTGTCATAATCAACTGGGTCGTACTCTGTTATAAATATAAAATTTTATAATTTATGTTAAATACTTGTCATAGAGCTCTGCAATCAAATTAAAATATTGCCACTTGTACTACACTATTAATGTGGTAAACAGTAAAGTATTTTGTACCCACTCATCTATAGATGCATGTTACTCAGTTTAAAGAGATGAAACACCAAAGACTCTTTCCCTCCACACTCTTTGCTCTACTTTGTGGAACAGTCATCACTCTCTTTTCCCCTAAACTCATAAACATTATGCTAACACAGCTCCAAGGTTCAGCACAGCTCATTCCTGCTCTTTGAGTCACACGCACATCCACTGAGTCACCAAAATTACATTTCATCTTTTTCATATGCACCTTTTTATTCTCGAGTCCTTAACAAATTTCCAGATTATTGCATCTCATTAATGCTGTCTTGATTTTACTCAATCCAGAACACCACAAGTAGAATTGTCTTAGATTCCCTGCAGATATATCATTCCTTTATTTAAAATTATCCAGTGACGCAACATACAAAGTCAAACTCCTCATGAGGATGCCGAGGCTCTTCAGATGTTTATATTTAGTTTTGATTTTTGTTTCCTTTATTCTTTCAAGGTCATTTTGGTTAATTAGTTTATTTAGCTTGCTTCCATGAGTGCTGAATATTAGATTGTTATTCTTTTTTATTCCTTTAACTACTTCATTTTCTTCTCCTTTCCATCAATCTTCTGTAATAACCTTGCTTGCTGCGTCCCCTCTCCAGCCAGAGAGAATCCCTTTTAATGTCAAATCTTCATAATACTTCATAAATTCTTTTTGAGAAGAATTTCAAACAAAGTTTGCCATCTGGTCAATCTTATATTGTACAGAACTGACTAATGTAGTGTAACAAATACAGTAGTGCTTACTAAATATCCATGTGCTCCCGACTTTTCCCAGTATCCCTTATAATTAGGTTGAAATTGGATAATGAGTTCTGGCTGGAAGTGGCAGTGGACATGACTTTGGCCTGGGATATTTAGGAGCAGGTCCTAGAAGCCATGTGTTGGGATGGCAGTGTCACAAGATAGCTGCACCAGTGGCAATCTGAGTCCCCTAGTGGCCTCTGCCTACCTGCTCTCAGCCAAAGATGTGCATACAGCATCAGGGACAAATATATACTTTTGATCTGAGATATATATATATATATATATATATATATATATATATATAAAGTATATATAAATATATACTTTTGATCTGAGATCACTGAGTAAGTATATTGCCCCAACATATCCCAGCCTATCTTGACTAAATCCTTGGTCAACTAGTACCGGAAGTAATTAACTCAACAGGAGTAAGACAGCAATACAGGCAGCAGCACTCACTGAACAACTGGCTGTAGACCTCCACTTCTCAATCGGGAACCATATTTCTAAAAGGAGTGACTACTGTTTAATCAACACAGTCAAAGGAAACGTCAACCAAAGCAATGGTAAGTACACACAACTTTTAGGTGCTACATTTCCGTGTACCACACATTATTGCCCAGAAGGAAATGGTGTTGTTGACGGCTCTTTGGACATTTGCAATTAGAAGGTAAATAAAACGTGTGCTGGCAAATGTTTATCACATCTACTTATTAAAGCATTACTAAGTTTTGTGTTCATCTTATTTTTTCATGCTGCAGTTTGGAGTTTCTCACCTTTGACCTGAGTGTTGAATAGAAATGTGAGGTTTTGCCAATACCAGTGCAACATTTTCATCTTTTAGTATGCTGCCTTCTTTTCACTTTGGGAAAAAAAAAAAAGAAATCGACTCCCTTTCCTTTGATTTTTCAAGCTTAATTGGGATGGAGCACTCATGCTTAAATTAAGGGGCTTTCACTTCACTACTCTGCCTCATTTAAGAAGAGGAGCCTTGTTAGCTCAGCGAAGACATGATGCTTGTGAATCCGCAACTAGGAGAGCGTCCGTCACACAGCTGCAAAGCACAATAGGTATTTTGGTAAAGTTATATCTGTCTTAGGAATTCGCAATGTGAGAAAAGAAGATGCAAAAATAGACTCCACTAAATAAAAACCAGCCTTTGGCTAACTACACCTTTTCTCAGCTTCTTACCTTTTATAGTGGGATTTGTAGGGAGTAATCAGAAAAACATCTTTAGTTTTCTCTATCAGTAGCCCTTTAAATATGCTCAGTGTGAGTTGCCCTCACGGGTTTTCAAGTAACACCCAGGTATAAAATGTCCCATTGTTTCCTTAAGCACAATCTCGATTCAAACATTATCATTGCCCCCTATATTAATGATGTGTCAGTATATTAATTCACACTTAGTCTTAATGCCCTCTCCCGCACCTGGGATCGCTTAGGTAGGCTGCCAGCCCCTGGAAGAAGGTATGGTGGGTCTTCTCAGTTCCCACTCACTAGCTGTTTTCTCCTAGAACATGGATTTGGAGAGGGGATCAGAAAAATTATTATGGAGAGGTCACAAAGATGTTTTGCTTGACCAAACTTTAGCCAGGCTCCTGAGTGAAGCTTCTCCTAGGTCCATCTGTGCATTTTGTTATAAAAGCCAGTGTCAGGAAGAACCTTGATAAGTCAGTTTAGCCCAAAGCCCCATCTTCCAGATCTGATCACCTTACATAGCTGATGAGCCCCATTATCTTCTACCATCTCCCAGGTGATGTCTGCTCACCCTGGATCATCTTCAGCAAGAGTACTGTTGGGTCAAGTTAGCCAGAGACCTGCCTTATCCCTGAGGTTTTCTCTTAGTAATTTTCCATCTACAGACCCTCCCCCATTCTTTGGCTGTAAATTACCACTTTCCCATGCTCTGTTGGAAACTGAGACTAGTTCTATACTGAGGCTTCCCCTCCCCCCCCCCGATTTCAATGTTGTCTTGAATAGAATTGGTTTACCACTTTGCTTCCCAGCTCTGTTTACTCTTTGGCAGAGGCACCTTCTTAAGATGACCCCATATCCTCTGACATGGTTGATGTTTGATACTCACTTTCTCATAAAAGCATTTGTGATTTCCCTGGAGGCTGTGATAGTGCCCTTTCCCACTGCAACCCTCTTGAGATGGCAGGTGCTCCTCCCATGCTGGCCATCCTCAGGCCACCTTTAGGAACAATCTTTTATAATATACATTATAGCTTCTTACTTCCGGGATTACCTTATCCTAAAAAGACACTTTCTAAAGCAGAAGCCTTTTAATGTAACTGCTGAGGGTAAACTTCCAGGACTTACCCTAATACAGATAATGAATATTTCTTCATCACCATCCTACTCTAGGATCAATTTTTTTGGGGGGGAGGGTACTGGGGATTGAGCCCAGTGGCATTTTACCTCTGTATTACACCCCCTCCCCCAGACCTTTTCATTTTGAAACAGGGTCTCCATAGGTTGCTGAGAGTTTCACTAGGTTCCTGAGTCTGTCCTTGAACCTGCAATTCTCCTGTCTCAGCCTCCCAAGTAATGGGATTACAGGAGTGCGCCACCATGCCTAGCAGGGAATCAAATATTTTAAAATAAATGTTTTAAGTTTATTAGCTCTTTGGTGAGTGAGTGAGTGAGTGAGTGAATTAATTAATGAATGAAAAGCTTGTTCTTCTTAAATTCAATCTTCCTGAACTCTGACCTTTATAATATAGAATCCATCACTCCATTAATGTTTCTCTTGGTCCATTCATGGGGACAATCACCCATCCAGTATATGTTCAACATGTGCTATTTAGTATCACTTTTCTAGATGATTTAAAAAACATAGATGTATGGTGGTTTACTAGAATGATTCACTTACAATTTAACTTGGTAACTAAGAAAATCCATGATAATTTAAGAACAGAACAATGTGGTGTAATACGGTGTGGAACTCACTGTAAACACAATCATCCTCACAAGAAACATATGAGGGGCTGCTGTTTTTCTCCAAGAAATCCAATTTTATCTTTTATCAGTTGACTTGCTCTTTTTTCATATCCCTACTGTACGCTTATTTGTTAACCACATTGCATTCCAATAACAAAGGAGAACCAAAGAATAAAGAAAGAAGAAAAGAAGGAGATAAAATATGAAGGTGTAGAATGGAAATGGGGAAGAAGGAAGGAGGAGAACATGAGAGGATTATTCATTACTTAGCCAAACCTGGGTGCAGTGTGTGTGTGCACATGCACATGTGCACGTATAAATTAAAAATCTCCCAAATAAGAACAAAGTGTTGTTCCTTTTTAGCTTCCACCATCTGTAAACATGGAGTGAGATTCATCTTTAAGAACTTAAGAATGAAAGTGGTTAAAAGAGTACTTAATTCCCCCAATACATTCACTGATCACAATTAGGTGAACATCATAGAAAATATTTTGCCCATATAATTTTCCTTCTTTCCTGTAGAAATTGCCATCTTTATGGACAACTGAGATTCCTGGAAGCACCTTGTGCTTCTGTCTGGACACTCACTTAGCAGCTTGCTCCTTCTACCAGCCAAGGTAGAGGAAAGTGGTCTACACCGTGGTCATCCTTTTATCCAGGCTCAGGAACCTTTTCCTTACCATCCCTTATGCCTGTCCTCATACCTCATGTAGGATAAAGTTTAGGGCTCCCATGGAATTTGGGGATTCATCAAATCTACAAACAAACCAAAAATAGTAGGAAGAAACTTCTCAAAATTTCATTCAAAGAAAAATATCACTCATGTACATCAGTGTGTTCTTGCACACTTACAATCATTATTTGTGAATTATTATATTCAGCATATAAACAACATATCTGCATGCTACATGTTAAAGAATTCAAAATGGTACCCAAATAATTCATGTCCAATGCTAGTATGAGGGTGCATCTAGGGTTGTGTTCAGGGTAGCAGGTGGCCAATGACACTTTCTTCCTTGCAATAGCTATAGGAAGCTTTGAAAATGGGACTCAGTGCAAAGAACCAACATTTTATAAGTAATTTCCCGTGGAATAGTGCATTTATTCTATGATTCTACAAGCTATAGTAAGGTGACTTCACCATGTTCTTTTAAATCTGAGCAGAGATCTGTTTAATATTTACATACAGATTTTCATAGTTAGCTCCTTCCTGCCTCCCCTTTTCCACTCTAAATCAAAGATGAACAAGAGTTTTACAAGTATTCAGCCAGGAATCGTGGCACACACCTGTAATCCCAGCACTTGGGAGACAGGTTCCAGGCCAGCCTCAGCAATTTAGCAAGGCCCTCAGCAACTTAGTGAGACCTTGTTTCAAAAGAAAAAATAAAATGCGGTTGGAGATCTAGCTCAGAGGTAGAACACTGCTGGGTTAAAAAGAAAAAGAGTTTTCCCAATATTCTTTGAATTGCAATCCAATTCCACATTAGGGAAATTTCATTCATTTTTAATATTTTCACTTCCATATTCTACAATTATCGATTCACTCAGAGTTATACAACAAGTAGAGGTAAATTAAAAGAAATCTAGAGTTCTTAAATATTTCCTTCCTCAAGCAATTTTTGTTTGCAGAAAAAGGATGTCATTGAAAGTAGAAAACTTCTCTAATCAAACTACAAGAGAAGAGATGGAGAAAACAATTGAAAGAAAGTGCTTAAATTCAGAATTTCATCTTCTTTTGAACTTCAGATGTGGGGCTTTGAAGAGTCTGTGTGGCCTCTTCAAAGTGGAGATTTATTGAAAGTGGAGATTTATTGAAAGCTCACCCCACTGTAGAACCCCGGAACTCCAACACTGGGGAGAAGCTTGGAAGACAGGCAAGGAAGCAGGGTGTTGAAATGCAGGTGGATGTGGATAGAACCACATCCACTAAGGAAATTTCACTTTTTTTTAGCCTTAGTAGCAGACAGCAAGTCCCACCTTTCTTTTGAGTTACTATTACAGTAGCCATGCTTTATTATGGGTTCACAGTCTCACTTTCAGTTATCCAGTTATCTTCAGTCCAAAAATATTACTGAATCATAAGATATCTTGAGAGGAGAGACAGGTCATATTCACATAATTTTGTTACAGTATATTGTTATAATTTTTTTATTTTGTTACTAGTTATTATGGTTAATCTCTTGCTACCCCAAATTTATAGAGTTTTTTTATCATTGGTAGAGATATATAGGAAAAAAATAGCATACACAGGGTTCAGTACTATCCTAGGTTTCAGGCATCCACTGGGGATTTTTGGACAACCCCTGTGGATAAGGGGGCGAGGCTACTGGACTGCATGTTAAGAATGAGGAACATTCGGCCAATAACTTCTGGTGGTATTTCAAAGAGAAAGGAAGTAACATTACATGATGAAGCACATTTCCCATAACTTTCTGCTTCTAATTTGCTGGGCAAGCATAGAAATGGGTAGAGGTAGTTAAACTGTGTATTAGGCATAGGATGAAAAAATAACCCCCTCTCTATGCTAGTTTCTATAACACCCAGGTGAAAATGTCTACAGACCCATTTTTTTTCTTCATCATGTACACACACACACACACACACACACACACACACACACTTTCTCTAATAGTTCAATAAACACTGCTTATCACTTAAACTTAAAGAACCAGTTGGTTTCTTTAGTTGCAGCAGGAGAAATTGATTCTGGCTAACTTAAGGTAAAGGGATTTTTTTTGGTACTGGAGATTGACCCCAGGAACATTCTACCTCTAAGCTATACCCCCAACCCTTTTATTTTGAAACAGGGTCTCACTAAGTTGCTGAAGGCCTCGCTAAATTGCCAAGGCTGGCCTCAAACCTGCAATCCTCCTGTGTCAGCCTCCCAAGCAATGGGGTTATTGGCATGTGCTACCATGCCCCATGTAAAAGGAATATTTTTGAGGGGTAGCAGGAGCTCACAGAGTGTCTAGGAAGGCTGGAAACCAGGCTTGGGAGTGGGCTTGCAGGCAGTGTGCTGTTTTCTAGGGTTGTGAAGAGATCATAGGAATAGTCTTACAGCAAAACAATAGGGCCAAGACCTCCTGTGGAGTTGTGAGATGATGAAGCCCCGCCATTTTTATTCATGGGTCAAGTCCTCTTGTTTCCCATTCTAAGCCAGAACCATTGACTGGCTATCCCAGGTCAGGTGATGGCTTCTAGGTTAAGGCATGCCTGGACAACACACATGATTTCAATTACACTGGAATCTGTCCAGTGGAAAGAGGTTTCCATGCCAAAGAAAAGGCAGTGTGATGAGAAGCTAAAGGAGAAGCCAGGAAACCAATCAATGAAGCTCCTGCACAAGGGGCTGAGAAGGAAGAGGAAGAGCAGGCGTTAAGCTCCTTGTTCCATTGTTCTGAGCCCTCCTTTGCAAAAATCTCTAAGTGTTGTATGAAAGCTTCTTCAGCACCACCTTGCAGAAGGGCCTTAGGGTGCAGATGGGCAGCAGAACCTAATTATGGGATAGCTTCTCTCCTCCTCTTCTCCTTCCTCCCTTCTCCTCCTCCTCCTCCTCCTCCTCCTCCACTTTCTTTTCTTTTAATGTACTTTGGATTGAACCCATGGGCATTCTAACTCTGAGCTACACCCCAGCCCTATTTTATTTTATTTTTTCTTTTGAAACAGGCTCTTGGTAGGTTGCTGAGAGTCTCACTACTTCCCTAGGCTGTCTTCAAACCTGGGATCATCCTGTCTCAGACCCCAAAGTACTGGGATTACAGGCATACACTAACACACTGGGCGACTTCTCTCCTTCTAAACTTTCTCCTGAAGACAATTGGCCCCTCACTGCTTACATAGTCTGAGACCCTCGTATTAAACATTATAGGTAGTGGCAAAATGCTCTGAAGATTTCATTAAAGTATGTTTATGAGAAAGAGTGATGTGCTCTTTATGTGAAAGTATAGCCATTTGAAGAGAGAAAAGGAGCATAACTGGCAAAGCTTAAAACCAAAACAGAGACTCTCAGCAACATTTTTATAAATCACACTGCAGATATTGGAGCTGCCTAATTGAACCATTTCAAAATGTCATGGAATCAATGATTTCTGAGTGGTGTCAAGATACAGAACTTTCATACACGTGTATCAAAACTTGTCATTCTTAACCTATATTTCTGGAGGAAAAATAGGATTTCTATATTGGAAGTTTGAACTTTAGTCCACATTCCTCTTGTGAAATTTACTTTCCGATGAGGAGGATTACAGATTAATGTTTTCATTCCTTGCCTCACTTGAGACCCTGGGAACCATGTGTCTCCGCTCTCCCTGGTGATTGTGGTGGCGATTTTCCCCTAGGCCTCATCTTCTCCTTAAGTCACACCGTACTTCTTCCAAGCCTGCCAAAAATTGCCTTTGTATTTGAGACTCTATCTTCTGGCTCTTTCTGTTTCCCCATCCCCAGAATCTATCTGAAGTTGACTTCTTAAGTGGAATTCTTCACTTGCTGATTTAGAAGCAGCTTATCCTAGAAATTGTACAGGCAATACACACTTTCTTACTTAAGTCCCACACTTAAACTCCCAGGGGCTAGAAATGACATAAAATGCATAGGGTCTGACAGGCGACAAGGAGTTAATTATTGGCCAGAGCTGGACCTAGCTACATCTCATTAAAATGTCTGGTAATATGTTCAGGGCATCAAGAAGGAAATGAAAGAAAACATCAGAAGGAGAAAGATGAAAGGGAAACAATACAATCATAAGAGAGCCTCTAATTTCTCAACTGTTGCAAATTTTTCTTTAAAGAACACAACTCTTTTCTGGTTTTCAGCCTGCTTTGTTGCAGAACCATTAGTGTGCTGAGCTACAATCAGTCAGTGACAACAGCAATCAGGCTGGTATGGAGAAACAAAATGCCAAATTAGATCCTGGGCACATTGGCATCTGATTTCCTATGCACCAAACAAAGAAATGATATGACTTCAAAGTGGATAAAGAGGACGGTGCAACATACACAAACACAGAATATATATATATATATATATATATATATAATATATAATATATATGTATGTATATACATAAACACACTCAACACGATTATAAAAGGAGAGGGGTTTTTATTTTAGAAATTTGATCATTCTGAGTAGCTACTAATTCTATGAATACCACAGTGTGCTGACAAGGAGAGATGGGATGTAAGGCATATCGTGATACTGGAAGAACATGAAGACACACATAAAGATTCAAGGCAGAGGAATATTCAAGGAATAGCAGATTGACCAGGTAGATTTCAACATGGGAGACTTGCAGTAGACTGTGAGAGATAATGAAAAAATCAGAATCTATAAAAGAAAAGAATCAAGAAATATCAGGGAGAAATGAATACTAACCTACCTTATCATCTGTTGTAAAGATTGAAATATATATATGAAATATGTATACATATATATACAGATATCATTATAATTATTAGAATATGTATCTTCCTGTGTATCGAGGGAAACACCTCAATGGACATGATGTAGACACAAATTTATCAAAGTCAATCACTATGCTGAGCATGGGAGGAGGGGAAGGGGAAGGAGTAGGGTAGGGCCGGAACTGGGGAATGGCTAAATGAGTGCTGTGTGCATGTATGCCTCTACCAACTGAACTTCATCAATGTATGATTTCAATGCACCAATAAACAAAATATATATATGTATATATATATGAAAAGAAAAAATAAAATAAATTAAAAATAGAATGGGATATATTTTATAAATAGTAGGTCATTTTAGGATTTTTAAATAGTCAATAGTGATTCATCAAAAATTTTATTATTTATTTATTTATTTATTTATTTATTTATTTATTTATTTATACGGGGGATTGAACCCAGGGGCA
This sequence comes from Glis glis, assembly GCA_004027185.1. Taxonomy (NCBI): domain Eukaryota; kingdom Metazoa; phylum Chordata; class Mammalia; order Rodentia; family Gliridae; genus Glis; species Glis glis. The sequence goes on from PVJS01009972.1 coordinate 48,296, forward strand.
TTCAATCCCTGAGCTACACCCCCAGCCCTTTTTATTTTATTATTATTTTTTTAAATTTTGAAACAGGGTCCCACTAAGTTGCTGAGGCTGACTTTGAACCTGTAATCCTTCTGTCTCATCCTCCCAAGTACTGGAATTACAGGTGTGTGCCAACCATGCCTGGCTCAAAAGTTTCTTTTAAATAGGAAGTGTTACAATGAAAGGGGATGGGTGGAATAAAAAATATTTTAATAAAAGGGATGGATGCCATAAGGAGTAGTAGAAGATTGCTACAGGGTTTTAGTTTAGATCAGGGAAAAGGACAGCCCACCCGTCAAGCCCAGTGCACTGCCTGTTTCTGTAAAGAGATTTGTCTGGCATTGTCTGAGGCTGCTTTTGCGTCACAGTGTCAGTAAAGTACTTGCAGCAGACACCATTCAGCCTAAAAAGTCCAAAATATTTGCTCTCTTGTCCCTTGCAAAAGGGAACTTTGCTGATCGCTGTCCTAAATAATCAGAATAATAAAATTAGCTAACATGGGTCAGGCATTCTTCTAACATGTTTCATGGTTAAGTACCTTAGGAAGGCACTGCGATTATACCCATTCAGCAGAAGAGCTAAGGAACTGGCCAAGGTTAGATAATTAAAGGCAGGATAAAGGATTGCCAATTTTAACAAATAAAAATATAGGACAACAAGTTAAAATTTTAGAGCAACAATGAGTTCTCTCTTGCTATAGGTAGGTCTACAATTTTTAGGACATACTTGTACTTAAAATTACTTATTGTTGGTCTAAAATTCACATTTGACTGGGCATCTTGTTTTTTTTTTTTT